>CADCXC010000019.1:0-273053 GCA_902806595.1 Pyrenopolyporus hunteri | reverse complement strand
TCTGCGGTGGAAGGTGATAACTTTCGACGCGGTCTCTACTTTGGGCCAGCATTGGTTTGTTCTCCGTAGCGTCTTCTCAGCTCCTCTATGGGAGCTCGGCAGAGGAACAGGCTCATGATGGGTATCCCTCTCCAACGCGGTTGGCTTTCAATAGCTCTTTCAAACGGAGTCTTCATAACCTCAAAATCGTCGTCACCAGCGTCGCCCAGTTTCGTTTCCTCGATGATCGTATTGCCCTCGCCTCTGGGTCTTTCCTTGAGCTCCTCCCCAGCGCAATATATTGATACCAGATGTGTCCGTCGCCCGTCCGCTTCTCTAACTCACGCTTCGCGATTTCGGCTATCGAGACGAGCTTGCCCGTGTCAGAGGCTTTAGCGCGCAGAACAACCACGCTTGATTTGCTGGTCGCGGGGCCGGTGAGGTGTTGTAGAACTGACGCGACTTTCTTCTGTATCTTGGACGACGAGATTATCGAGTGTAGCTGAACATCGTACTTCGACTCAATGGTCTCGAGCGTTTTGGCGTCCTCAGCCGACGATAGGTTGAGGCTGGTCTCAAGCCGCGGCTTATTGGGAGCGATTGGATTAGTATCGGCGCGCTTTCTCTTGGTGGGTGAATCGCCGGCTCGGTTGCCCTTCTGGGGAATGCTCAGGCCAGTCATGATGCCGCCGGCTCGGGAGGAGCATTAGTCGTCATCGAGTGCTGCCGATGGATGGTGTTGACATTTGTATCGATTGCTCGCGGGGTGACATTGTAAATTGGGTGAAATTCTAATAAGGTGGCCCTAGGTATGTAGCTTTGTACCCCGAAAATCGTGTAGGAGCCTTATCGATAATGCGAGTCGAGGTCTGCTGTGACAGACATTGGACGCTTACTTCATAAGTACCTGGGTAAATTACCGTATAACCTAAACATTCAGTGCCACTTAAAAGCGGGCAGCCTAGTATATTATATATAGCTGCATTAGTTCCACTCTTGCACAACGTCTAAGGAGACCACGAGAAGGCTAAATCGGACTACATACGGGTATGTATTTACACATAAGCGTCGTTACGTCATATTATTGTAACGAGATATTGACGTAGTTCAAACTACGAGATCGGACTTAATTCGTTCCTAATATGTATCGATAAGCCTCGCGCCTAAAATGAGTTGTCAGATGTAGACGAGGCAATCAGTCTTGGCCCTTGCCGTGGATTTCGCAGGTCAGACACCTTTGAGACCGTATCTGGTTCCGTAATTGGCCAGTTGCCAAGGAAGACACCCTGCCGCGCAATGCAGCCTAGTTTCTGCCAAGAATTAATCAAGATACTTATATGCAGGAATCGTAGCTACATGTAGGTACATCCATGTAGCTTTCTCAAGTTGGGTATCTAGGTACCCAACCTTTTCAATGAATACCCTACCCAATCCTATTGAATGTATATCTCGAAGCAGATGGCTGTAAAATACTACATATTGAGTGGTAAGTAGTCGAGTCGAACTTGATCAGGTGGACTGTACATCCCCCGGGTGTAAACAATCAGAGTTTAACTCCTCGGGTGAATGTTAGAAAAATGTGCATATATAGAGTTAGCCAAGCTAAACATGTACGCCCTGTTCGGTTCTTGGTCTGATCGGTTTTTAGGTAAGTGCGGCATAGTATTCCTATTTACATAGGATGGTCTACGTTGTGTGCCTCTGGAAGGGATGTGGTAAGTTAGTAGCCTATCTCGTGTTGACGTTATTAAGGCTGTACGCATGTTACACTGGTATTTAGCGGCCGCTAAATTTCGGGTCATTTAGCTGGTAGAGATCACCTCATGTCATGATAATTTTATAATAATACTGACTTTACCTAAAGTACCTAGGTAGGGAGATATTTAAACAAACTGTACACAGCGTATACACTCATCACTACCTCTATATTCGAGAAGGAAGCCTAGCCGTCTCTATATACGCCGACTGCACAATAATGTCGAGTCTAAAAGGAACGTTGGTTACTGTTCAGGGTTGGTAGGCCGATATCTTCAAGGAAAGACTAACAAGCTTTATCTAGTGTATCTCCGCGATATTGAGGCAGACACATGTAGGTCCTCTGGTACCTTAGTAGTACATGCAGATCTATAATAAGATACATGCATTATGCAATGTCTTGGAGATTTTGTGCAATCTGTTTGTCTCTCAATGCCCTTAATGCCAGGCATTAATGGCTTATGCAACAAGTACCTGTGTAACTAAAAGCAGCCATGTGACACACCTACTTTCCGGGCGGGCCACCTTCATAATGGTCATGTTTCCTTCTAGCGTATTAGGTACTTCGATCTCACCCTCATTTCAAATAAGACCTGGGGCATCCCATATCTGCCTATTCCATTTTGTATCTCCGGGTATGATTTATTGCCACCGCTTCGCTTCTTTTTCCCTCTCTACCTATATAGGTAGGTAGGTAGGTGTATAAGTGAGTCATAAGGAAGGGGAGAATTCCATTTAGATGTACGTGAGGAATGCTAGGGTATTATATATACATTTCATCCAACTCTCTGATAATACATGTGCATACCAGTATCTAACATTCATATGTACCTAGATGTACAATTGAGGTCTGCACAAACCTTGCGCATAAAGTCCAGTACTACGGTGTACGGGATAAACCCCTTAATCATGCAGCACAGACCTCCTTTAAGGTGCCTTATGTTCTTTCCTGAAAACAAAACATCCATTCAGGTGGAAGGAGATGATCCTTGTCACGTACATACGTGTGTATGTACCTAGGTACTTCTGTACTTGTGTAGTAACCTGAATTTTGATTGATTTCGACGGGCCCCCTTGTCCACTCCAGAATCCCAAATCCATCCGTCGGACTGTCGGGCAATCAAATCGTCAAATCAGCAGTGAATTTCTAGCGGTCGCCCGGCATACTAAAATACCTAACCTCTGAGCTGGTACTTACGCCGCCTACCTAATTCCCCAGCCTTAGGCATGTAGCCACCCACCGCCCGCCACCCACCATCACCCACCATCGCCCACCGCCGCCCGTCGTCGCCCACCAACAGCGACCATCACACCTCACCATACAGCAGTTCCATTGCGGAAGATACATACCAATTGCAGAGATACCTACAGAGATACAGAGATACAGAAATACAGAAGTACGTGTTGGGTAACCCAAGACCGCCCTTCCAAAACCGCGAGAATCAGGACTTTCTTTGCACCTCTGCATCTCGCACCCTCTAGAAACCTTACAACCTTTCATTTTATCTTATTTTTTTCCTCTGGTCCTTTTTCTGCGCCATCTGCTTGTCGCAACAAAACCCAAAGGGAAGAAGAAGCACCGCAGCGAATGATAATCGTCTTTCTTCCGACTTTTTCGTTTTGATTCACTTCGCGCGTTCCTTTGCCACTTTAATTCGGATTCCCTCGGGCGCCCCCTTTGCGTCCGACTTCATCGTTCCCTTTCGCCTTTTTTACTGATTTTATTTTTTGTTGTCTCGGTCGCATATCGCACCCTGATGATCATCATACGCGCCCTCTAATACGCACCGCACTGTCCACCGCATCTCCATTTGGTACTGTCCAACTTGCGCGTTCATTGTCTCTGCGCTTTTTTTCGAAGGACATTTTATTTTAATTTTTTATCTATTGTCGGCTCGGTCGCATCGTTTTTATCCTGCGCCGAAAGCCTCCATAACATAAACTAATAATTTACGCGCAACCGTCGCAGCCGTCGCAGCCCATTGCAATCCTTTGGCAATCGTCGCAGCCATTCGCACTGCGTCGCCCATCCCCTGGCGTGTTGTTACGCATTTCCTCGCCTGCCTCGACCCTGACTCAGACTGAGTTTCGTTGGGTTTGACAGTGGCCACATCAGCGACAGGCCCTGCTCCTTTTGCGCGTCGCCGACCCATCAGGAGCCCGTCTCTCTTTCTTTGGGGGCCTATTAGGTACATACCTCCGCTAAAATACATACGTGCACCTTGCCTTCCCTTGGCTCCGTCGCTCTGTTGCCTTGGTGTACTAGGTTACCAGGTATAGTGCAGGTAGTCGTTGCCTGCCTACAACCTCTCTACCTTCCGTACCCTACCTACCCTACCTAACTGCCTACCCTAACTACCTACCTGCTGGTTAGCGTAGCCTAGGTCCACTAGGTAGCACCATTCGATAGTGCGTCTATAGCCCCAGAGCTAAAAAGCGTCGTCGCTTCCGCCGGGTGAGCCGATCCCCCGATTGCTCGCTCTCGACCTGCAGCACTAGGGAGTTACTAGGAAACCACGGCTCTGTGCCTAACACACTCGCCGTTACGTCAGCCTTGCCTTGCCATTCGGCTTCGTACCCTCTGACATAGGTTACCCTTTCTTCCCACCCCCTTTACAACTTCGGGCCTTTGTCCTGCATACCAAGTTTGGGGGCCCGAATCTGTCCGTGCCCCGACCACACGTACATTTTGCCAACTGTATCGCAACGCTTATCGAGCGCAGATACCTGGACGTCCCCCCTTTTCGCTAGGTCGGGTATGCTCATGTTCCGCTTTTGGAGTTCGGATTCTAGGGGAAGCGACAAAACTCTACAAGTCGAACAGCCTATGCTTGATTTTAGCAAACCGCTGCAGCCTTGGGTATCCTCAGACTCGCCGCTTACTACTACCGCTACTACCACTATTTCGTCGCCTGTAACCCCAAAGCGGCGCAAGCAGAGCAACGTCGCGATAGCGTCGCAACTAGCTGCTTCTTCGCCCGCGCTAAAGCGGACGAGGTCGGAGGATGATGATGACGGCGATCGCCTCAAGGCGCATAAGAAGGTGGCTTTATCGTCGGTAGAGAACGGGGAAGGGTGTGCATCGCGGCCCGTGTCGCATAGGACCAAGATGGCGCGCGCTAGGGATGCTATCGAGCAGCAGTTCAGTCTCGAGATCCTACTCAAGCATGACGAGTTACGCTTGATTAATCAAGAACTTGCCAAATGCCAGGTGGCTTTGGAACAACTGCGAAGGTGTCATCTAATACCGTATCCACAGAACGTCCCTACGCCGGAGCAGATGGTGAATATAATGAACGGTCGGGCGCGGCCTTGAGACCGAAGTTGGGCGAGAAGCTGCCTCAGTGGGCACCACCCTTTGGCGTTACCGATGGTCCGTACGCGCGACATTACGCCAAGTGGCTCATACCCGATCCCAAGTTCGACGGCATCCTGCCCGAGGCTTCGCGCAGGGCGAAAATTCCAGATTCAGACATTCGGTAGACGGTAGATCGACAAGAAATAGTATTGTTGAGTTAGGTGCGTCCCAAGGTAGAGGTCGGCCGGTACGAGGTACTGCGGGTCAGAAGCTCCATGCTTTGTCAAGCGGATATCCGCCTCCCAAGGACAAGAATGGCCCTTGTGTCTTGAAGCGATCTGACGGGAAGACTGTGAAGCTTGTTTGCATTGACTGCCATCGCGAGAACTTCTCGAGCACGCAAGGTTTCATCAACCACTGCCGCATCGCGCATAAAAGGACTTCAAGAGCCACGAAGAAGCCGCGGTCCACTGCGGTCATCCGATCGACGTAACCGACACTGGTGCTGCTGTAGGAGAGGATAAACCCGTGAGCCAGAGCGCTCCATCGTCGTCTGGCCTTGTCCATCCGTTCGTCAGAGAGAACGCCATGTCCGAGTCCGAGGCTTGCTTCTCTGTCGTGCGCCGCATACAGGAGTCGTTGGAGATGTACCGCCGTGGCGAACTCCCCGGTGTTTCCTCGATCCCTGGTGTTCCCGAACCACCCCGGAAGACGACGGGAGTGGCCAAACAAGAGGCAAAATTTTCGCCTTCGGCCGATTCTCCCCATCTATCCAGGCTACTTCAAAGCAGGGGTTTCAACGGCAACTTGAACGAATTAGTTAGCGAAGCCAAGACTAAGATAGACTTGGACCAGTTCTTCTCTCCCGAGGAGGAGGAGCTAGACGAGGTTGACGCGGGCGGTAACGGCGATGTTAGCCGTATCGGAAACGCGGCCCCGTATCAGGCCCCTCTCTCGTGCGGGTTCCCGTAAGGGCTACCATGTTCCAGCCGTCGCCACAGGCCGGCCGTCCAGCAGCAAAGGACACCCTCCGCTTATGCCTTATTCTACTCTGTGCCGACGCCTGCGTCGGAGTCGTCGGGTTCCGAGCCCGAATTGATGGGAGATGATGATATGCTGGATGTAGACTTGAGTCCCCATACGGCCGTTTCGAATAACGCGCCATCCCTAGTTAGCGACGATGGCGAGTATGACGACTCGGAAGCGGACTCGGAGATGGAGTCGGACATGAACGACAGCATCGGGGCACAGTCGATCTCGGACGTAGACGAGATCGATATCGAGGACGATCACAGTGGTGCGCGCTCCATCCGACACCATCGCGGTTCTACCGGCACAGGGCCCGGAACAACGGTGCGACTGCGGAAGGATGATAGCAAGCATGTTACCTTTGTCAGTCCAATCAAAGGCAGCGGAAACAACAACCAGAGACGAAGTCGAAGATAGGATCCGAAAGGAATCCTCGTCAGCGCCTAGCGCTGTCCATTCTTGCGGATTAGCCAGTTGGCAGCAACTGCGGGGTGCACCGGGCGGCTCTCTTTATTATTGGACTATACCGAATTCTAAGAGTTACGATTACCATACACCTTTTATTACACGACTTGCCTTGCTTTGAGCCCTTCTATTTCGAGATATGTCCAAAGGGGTGCGATGCATCTGTTAGGTTGCGAAATTACTTCAATCAATGTCGACATGGAAGCACGGTGGCGTCAGGTTGACAGGTCAATTTGCAATTTGCTGGTAGACCATAGAGGGCTATTGCCAGCGCGAGGAGGCACTGTCGGTTATTTGTGTTTTTGATATACTTATTTGCCCTCCGAAACGCGCGAGCTAGCCTGCAAACGATAGGTAGGAGGGAGATGTCGCAAGACGCGCAGGCTCATAAGCCCCGTTTTTGTATCTATAATGTCGAACTGTATAAAGACACTATCGAAAATTGGAAGCTTGTGCTATCGAATATGCTTTGTACGATGCTTGGCCCGTTCTGATTTTGCATGTTTCCTCTCGCAGTCTACGTTGTGCTCTTGTCTGTTTTTTGCAAGTCCTAGCTCTACATACGTCTTCATACCACATTAATGCAGTTCGGTATGGAAGCTATTTTCAAAGACACTCATACACTCATGTGTACCCGTACTTATAAAGTCTCGGAAATCTTAGGTGCCTGACTACCTCCCTACCTAACTCACTTAACTTACTTACCCCTTGCCTCCCTAGCCGTATAACCAGGATATAACGCGCCGTAGCCCTTAGAACGGAGCAGCGTAAGGAGGGGAATAAGTGATTGGACGTAAAAAACGCCGGTGAGCTACCTCTTGGGTATTTAGGTACCCAGGCGGATATGCCCAGGACTTAGGACATATATAATGCGCCGTATAGGTACCTACCTACCTATGTAGGTAAATACTCAGGCTGGCATACGGAGCACGGCGTATTTAGTAAGTAAGTGCACACTATATATTGTATGTCTATGATGAGTACCTACACATATGTGCTTTGTGTGTATTGGTTAGTATAGACAAGTCGAGTCAAGTTTCCAGGCCGATCCGTTCCGTTCGATCTCTGCCCTTACGTAGTTTGGCTAGGCCGGGGATTTTACTCCGTGAGTTACCCACCTATAGAGGTATACCAGGGTGTATATGTTAAGCTTATATAAAACAGGCGTGTATGGAATCTCGTATTGGTTCACCTTAACTACCTGTGATTAGGAGTATAATATGACGATGGATAGGCGAAGTGAGTCTTTACTATGTATACCTAGGTACCTAGTATGTATATAAATAAGGCAGATAGATAGGTAGGTAGGTAGCGAAGATCATATATATCAGGCACATTATATAAGTGACATCTATAGATATCATACCTATATATATATATATATATGTATGATCCGCTATTTGGAAATCTGGCCAAGTTATAGAGGGTGAGGAAGGTATGATATCACTAGGTATATACTAGGTAATGTGTTCTCGTTAGAGCTGAGCTGGGGAATAGTCGATAAGTTGACTTTACCTAATATACGAAACCTCTTTCCACTCCTCATATCGTGCACATGATTTAAGTAGAGTCCTCACTCATCAGGGGCGCGTAATTTACATGTAAATACTCATCTTCAAGTCCGGCGTCACCTTATACAGAAACGCAAAACCTACCTACCAAACACACAGCAATATCACTCGAGAAGACTGTACGTAAGAGCGGATACCTATTCCATTAACCAAAGTCTTACCTACCTACCTACCCATACAGAACGCCTACCCAGGGGACAGATATTTATAATACCTCAAAGTCGGTTTCAGTTTACCGTATGTTAGTTAGGTAGGTAGCTATTATTTCGTTTTTGCAATACACGTTCCCGTCCGATGTATAAGAAAAACGAACGTTTGAACTCCGTCCCCGAGTGCTCCCCCACCCCCATCCAGCTCCTAGTTTCCGTCGCATTCTCTTGTTCTTCTTTCCTTACTTCCTTCTTCTTTCCTATTTTCTCTTCTCTCATTCCCTCTCCCCGCGCTCCCTGACAATCAAGATATACACCTCCAAGAGAGCGAGGGATACAGAAAGGTGGGTAGAGAGAGTGGAACAGAAAAGAAGAAAGAAAAGAAAAAAGAAGACGAGATAACGATAACGATAATAATCATAAGTCCTATTAAGCCTCTCTCCTAGTAAGCCCCCACCCAGCACGGCCAAAGGGCAAAGGCCAAAGGAAAAGGGGAAAGGCGGGGAGTAGATAGAACAAGACACGTTGAAGGAGATGCAAAATCCGTCCGTAATTTCAGGCTTCGTTCGTACCGAGGAAAACAAACGTTTCATCGTTCTATATACAGACAGCAACGGCGACGAAGAGGAAAACACAGCTCCTCCCAATGGCTTCTACTCCTGGCCGAAACCCATCGTCTTCGACGGCCGTCGTCAACTTGCTCTGCAACTGCTCCAGCGTCTTATACGGGGCAAGTCTAGACGGTTAAAGCTGCGTGATCGTTAGCTCTGTAGATGGCATGACACTTCACTCGCTGGAGTGAAATTTGAAGTGGAATTTGAATACGTACCAAGTGTGCGCCTTTGGCAAGTTACCAATTTCTCCCGCCTTTTCGATAGTAAACCTCCTCGGGCCATCGCTACCTTGAAGATCCTTGAACCCGTTGACGGGAATTCGCGAGGTACCCGTCGTGAACTGCAGCAGCCTGCTCTTCTGCTCTCCGTCCCAGCTCCGTACCGTCTGCCAGAAGAACTGGATAACCTCGTCGCTTTCGGTGTAACCGCGGTAGTCTGTGTGCTTCTTCCAGTCATCCACATCGATATCGGCGATACCGCCAATAAGCAATTCTAACTCGCGCTCGTCGAAGACGTTGATAAGATCCTGAGGGATGAGCTCGTGGAATCCCTCCTTGACGGCCTGGAACTGCTCCGAAATACGCTTCTCGATACGCCACTTCACCATAAGGTCCACGTACTCCTTCTTGTTCTCGTTGGTAACGTCGATGTTGCGCCCGTTCGGAATCAGGTCTTCGACAGTCACGACGCCAAAGCGCTCGTCCTCGGTGGAGAAAGTCTGCTCGAGAATCCCGCCGGAGATATCGTTATCGAGCCTCCACTGCAGACTCCTGTGGAAGTCCGCATCTACACCCTCCATGTCAGCGAGAACAACCGGCTTGCCCAGAATCATCTTGTAAAGAGCGCCGATGAAGAAGGCGTCGAGGAATCGCCTGTGGAAGATAGCCAGGCCGACTACGCGGCCGATGAATTTGAAGTAGTTCAAGTGTTCAGGGTTGATGCCGGAGTGCGGGTTGATCTGGAGGGTGTAGTTGTCGTGGGCGGAATACTCGAAGAGGCAGTAGAGGGTTGAACATTTCGTGAGATAATAAGAAAAGAATTCTCTGGACAAGCCGCCGTAATCTAGACCGTCTTCGCCGTCGAACTTTATCATGAGGTCGCTTCTTCAGGTCGGTCGCGGACTGTCGCGAGATCTCCGCAAACGAGGACACGTAGATGTGGGATCGTCGCACTTTCATATGGCACTGCCCCGAGAGTATCCGCATAGCGGGTTGCGAGCGGAAGTAGATCAACTTCCTTCGGAAATCTCGCTTGTACTGCGGCACGTTCTGGTCGAGGGAGGACGGTAATCGAGGGTCGTCCCAGGTCGTAGTCTTGGTATTGTGGTCCACGAAATATACACGGGCGGTATTAGTTAGTCGCATTTCCCAGCCGCTGGGCAACGGGCCTAGTTGCGAGACCGGCTGCTGCTGTATCGTGCCGTTGGCGTTGTTCTGCCCACCATACATCCGTATGTACTGCTGACGGCGGGGATCTACCCAAGTCGTGGTCCGAGTGTTATGGTCGACGAAGTAAGGCCGGCCCTCGGGCGTCCATCGCTGTTCCCAACCAGGCGGAAGCTCACCGGTGCCGGGACTAGTGGCTCCGGTGTGCATCAAAGTCCCTTGGCCGGGGCTATGTGGAGAACCGCCGGACTGCTGCGGCTGCGGCTGCTGTTGCTGCTGCTGGAGCGTTGGAGAGTTAGCACCAGTACGATCTTCTGGCAGTGTTCTGTTTTGATGTCTTTGGCGTTCGACTTGGGTGGCGGCCTCTTTCGCCGCGGTTTTCAGCAGAGGTGCCTGTCTGAGTAGGACGATTCCAGCTCGTGGTTCGAGTATTATGATCTACGTAGTACGTTCTCCTAGGTTATCCTCGCGCCGCTCCCAGCCAGGGAGGCGGCCGAGCGTCTTCGAAGGGGCTCATCTGGGCTGTCGATCGGGGCTGCGCGGCGTTACCATTTGTGGCGGGTGCGTTCGCGCCGTTTGACCTAATGGGCAAAGTCACTTGCGCGCCCGTTTGCGCACCCGATGGAAGCCCGTTGAAGCCTGAGGTCGAGGAAGTCGGTCGTTCGGACGCAGCGGTACTAGCTGTGGACGCCTGGGGGGCCAAGGACGGGCGGCTGGAGCTTGCCGACGAAGGTTGCTGTGCAGGACGGGCGGGAGTGGATAGGTTGGTGGATAGGTTTATGATCAGCTTTCCGTGGACGACGAGGTTATCGGTGGACTTTTTCAGGTCCCGCGTAAGCATCTGGTCTGGAGAAAAGCGATGCCCGTCAGCCCGGAGAAAGCGTATATTTGGGGAGAAGTTACGAGATAATTCATACCATCTGCGCCCTCCGCTAGCTCGATGACATCCCCAATCCGGATATTGATGACACCTAAAAAGCCTTGATCCTTCTTCTTAAACTTCTTCTGATCAAAAACCTGCACCGCTAAGATGCTATCTTCCGTTGCTCGGCTACAAAGAAAGAGGGGTGTGAGTACGGGGACTAGAGATAAAGACTGTGGCGGGAAGATGTTTGCCTACAAATCGAAACTTTCGTTCCAATACGGATTAAGGGTACGTTTCGACACGGTCGTCGTTTTCGTTTGTTCGCCGTTGATCGTTGCTACGGCAAAGGGATCGGGCAAGCCTGTAATTCGACAATCAGGTTAATGGAGATGGCTCCCGCAGGAATTGCAAGATGGCGATTTGACGTACGGAAGACATCTCGCTTATACAAACCGTCGGCAGCGATGACTATGCGAATCTAGTAAGTATACGTAATTTATCGTGACCACCCCTACATATATATATAGATAGATAGCCGGATCCTGATCAATATTTTGTATTATTTTGAACCGGAGGAGACGTACTCGTTACTCGCAGGTTTGGTTGGCTGCGGTGACAGACTTGAACGTCAGCTTCGACTTCTCGGATCTAGCCATAGACTTTTCTTCGCTATGGCAAAAGTGGACGGGCGTTCTCGATATAAACTCACGCTGAGGGCCCGGCTCAGACCGGCTCGCAGTCATACTGGTGGCTGCTTCACCAAGTGAAATGAAGTCAAACGCCGCACTCTCTCATGACCTCTCCGTTCCCACCTGGGCGTCCCGTCCAAAGGAGGGGTTCTGTCCGTGTCTCGGTCACGGACGACGGGGATTAAATAGGAGAGCGAATGCTTGATCGAATGAATGTTTGTATCTTTCTTCTTTTTCTTTCTTCTTTCCTCCCCTCTTTCTCGTCTTTTCTCCCTTTAGCCCAGTGCAAAATATCCTAATATACGCAAGGTGAGCCTCGTGAAGTTTGATGGTAGACACTAGCGAGTGGAAAGTTATGAGATGTTAGGGCATGCAGTAGCAGGTAGTGGCAGGTAGTAGCAGGTGGTAGCAGGTAGCGGCAGGTAGCGGTAGTGGGTAGCAATAATAGGTTCTTCCTAGTGGCGGTAGCGGTCGATTATGAAAGGGCTAGGTACTTCGATACGATACCGACGGTGGGCCATTTGACCTAAACCGTTAAACCGCTAAAACTCATGGTCTCATAGTCTAATTACATAGTAGGCCCGTACTATACGTTATATTATATTTTTAAACGCTAAATTCACTATAATTACAAGGCATTTTAAGACATTTAATATATTATTTTATAATAAAATTATTATAATAAATTAATAAATTAATAAATTTAATTAAACGATTTATTATTAATTAAAATAAATAATTTTAAATTTATTAAATATATAATTATATATATATAAATTTTTACGACGATAAATAATTTATAAAATAATATAATAATAAAAATTAAATATAAAATAATTTTTATATTATACGTTATATTTTATATTTATATATATATTTAAAAATAAAATATATATTTTAATTAAAAATAAATATAAAATTATAAAAAAAAATATAAATATTCGTAATTAAAAAATAAAAAATATTTAAAAATAAAATTAATTAAAATAAATTAATAAATTTACGAAATAAATTTATTAATTATTTTTCACTTAATTACTTTAATTATTATATTTAAAAATAAATTTATTTCCGTTATAAAAATAAAATTTATCTTCGATATAAAAAACATTAAAACTTAAATTAATCCTACGAATATTTACTTTCGTAATTTTTTATTTTATAATATTTTAATCGTTATTTTTATATTAAAAATAAATAAAAATAATTTTAATTTTAAATTTTTTCGAATATTTTCGTTAATATCGTCGTTTAATTAATTAATATATTATACGAATCAAAATCATTTAAATAATAAATTAATTAAAATATTTTCGTATTATTTTTAAAATATATAAATTATATAAATTATTTTAATAAAATTCGTAAAATTTAATATTAAATAAATTAACAAAACATACGTTATTATTAATTTATTTTATATAATTTAAATTTTCGTAATTAATATTTTTTCGAATATAATTCGAAAACGTTTTCCACTACTTTATAACGTAATAAAAATTCGATTCGTAATTTAAAAATTTATTTTTACATTTTTTATATAAAACCTTGTTTATATTTATCGATAAATTTCGATAAAAAATAAAAAATTTAACATTTTAACGTTACGAAAAATAATAATATAATATCGAAAAATAAAAATTAAATAAATCGAATAAAAAATACTTTATAAAAATATATTAAAAAAAATAATATATATTATTATATTAATTTATTATTTATAAAAGTAATATTATATACTTTATCGAAATAACGTAATATATATATTCGTAATTTAAATATATTTTTCGTTTTAAATTTCGATTTTAAAATTAAAAATAAATTATTATAATTAAAAAATCGATAAATATCGTAATAAAATAAAATAAAATTATAAATTTCGTATAAAATGTTATTTTTTCGATTATAACTACGTTTTTATATATTTCTATATATTATTTACCATAAACTACTTTTTAATATTAAATAAAATTATATAAACGTAATTAAACTTAATTATATTTTTAATAATACGATAAAATTTAATATAAGTTTTATAAATTAAAATAATAATTAAAAATATAAATAAAAATTTTTAATTATTTATAACGTAATTAAATATAAAAACAATATTCGAAATAAAATAATTATTTATATTTAATCGATAAAATATTTCGATTCGTAACGTACGCTATAATCGTAAAATAAATTTTATTTTACCTTTAAAAATATTTATTTTTCGAAATTTAAAACGATAAAATATTTTTAATTTATAAATAAAATTAATTAATTTTAATTATATTATAATTTATAAAAATATAATTTATTATTTAATCACTTAAATATATAAAAATAATATCGTTTATTATTATTTAAAATTAAAAAATATTATCGTTAAATATTTTTATATAAAACTATAATTAAATAATATAAACGTCGAAAAAAAAATTATTATCGTTTTTATTTTCGTAATTATTTTTTTTATTTTTATATTAAACATTTTTAATAACGATATAATATACGTAATATATTATTATATAATATAATCTTTTATTATTAAATACGTATAAATTAAATAATAAATAAAAATTAATAAAATATCTTAAATAATAAATATCGAAAATTCGAAAAAAATATTCGTTACTTTTATATAATAAAATTTTAAATAATTTAAAATATCGAAATACTATATTAAAAATATACGAAATTTTCGAATTTAACGAAAAAAATTTAATAATTTATAATATTAACTTTTTATTATAATTCGACGTTATTAATAAAAAAATAAAATTAAAAATACGAAAATAAAAACGTTATTTAATATTCGCGATTTACATAACATAAATATATAAAAAAAATATAAATACGTAACTCGTAAATAACTTACGAAAAAATATATATAATTTACGTCCCGATATTAACTCGTTAAATATTTAAATAACGTTTTTACACATTATTTACGTAAATATTTTTTTTTTCGTATATTAATATAAAATTTTAAACTCCGTTAACTTTAATAATTCGATCGTTTATATAATTTAAATCATTTAAAATAATATTCGTTTTTATTTATTATTTCGATTATTTTAAAATATATTAATTATTTTTAAAATTTTTCGTTAAATAATAATAATATCGATTATAATTTAAATTATTACGTTTATTATATTTTAATTAATAACGTTTAAATTATTAAAAACGACGTAAATTATTTTATTTTAATCCTTTTAATTAATTTAATAATTTATAATTTATACAATTAATTAATAATATTTTACGTAATAAAAATATTAATTTTATATTTTTCGACTTTTCGAAAATTTTATAAATATATTATAATTAAATTATTCGATTTAATATTAATTAATTATTAAATACTTTATTTTATAATTTTAATTTCAATTATTAATTATTTTTATAATAATTTATTTTTATTTTAATATAATTTCGATATTTTATACGTTTTTAATAATAAAATTAAATATTTAAAAATTAAAAACGAAAATATACGATATTTTATAATAAATATTATCAAATTACATAATTATATTACAATTATAAATAAATTTATATAATTTTTAAAAATAAAATTTTAATTTTTTATAATAAAATAAATATTTACGATTAAAAACCTTTTTATTTATAAATAATATTAAAACACCTTTTTTTATATATCGACATTTATAAAATATTTAATCGAAAAAACTTATATCGATATTTAAATTAAAAATAATAATTACGTATTAATTTTTTATATATTTTACTGCTTCGATCGTTATATAAATAAAAACTTATTTTATAATAAAAATTTTATTAATTTTATAAAATAAATCTTAAATATTTATTTATTCGATTTATATAAATAATCTTCGATAATATAATTACGCGATTTTTCGAAACTTTAAACAAATCGATTTATTTTTCGTTTTAAAATATTATTAATAATAATATTACGATATCTTTTAAAAATATAATAATATCGTTCGTTTCGTAAATATTTTAATTATTTAAAAATAAATTATTTATTTTAAATAAATATTTTCACTTTTAAACTTACGATAATAATAACGATAATAATTTTAACGATTATAAAAATAAATTATATTAATATTATTTCGTTAATAAAAAATTATAATATATTAAAATAATAAAATAATAATTTATTTAATAATAACGATAATAAATTTAAAAAAATCGTTTTATAATTAAAAATAAAATGTCTTAATTATTTAAATCGATTAATAACACTTTTAAATAATAATATATATAATAATATAAATAATAAAATAACATTAAATTAAACGTTTATAATATAAATTCGAAATAAATTATTTTTAAATATATAAAATAATATTAATATAATATTAATAAAAAATAAATATAATAACGATAATTATAATAATTTTTAATATATATTATAATTCGATACGATAACTTATCTTTATTAAATAATCGACATTAAAATTTCGAACGATTTTACTATTATTAACGTTTTTATATATTTTTTTCTTTTTTTTTTTTCTTTTTATAATATTAATAAAATTTTATTTTAACCTTTAATATTACGTACTATATTAATAAATATATATAATATATTTAAATTTTACCCCATTTATTTTTATTTTTATAAATAATTTTAATATTAAATAATATTTTATAATAATTTACTTTTAAATAACTTTTAAAAATAATTTATATATTAAATATTATTTAATTAATTTTACGATTTATTATAAATATTTATTACGATATTATACGATCGTTTAACATTATTTATTAATCGATAATAAAATATAAAACGATTTCGCCGCTTATTATATATATAAAACCACGACTTAAAAACCGTAATTATTTAATAAAATTAAACAATTAATAACAAAAAACATTTATAAATTATAATTCATTTATCCCTTATTTCTTTTATTAAATTAAAGTAAAATAAAATAATAATTACTTATAAATATTAATAATTTAATAAAAAAATCTTAATAAAAGTCGATTATTTTAAATATTATATATATTTATTTTAAATTATAAACGTATTCGTCCCTATATAATTATACTTTTCGTTAAATAACTTTTAATTCGTTAATATTTTATTATAATTAATTCGAATTATATTTAATTTCGTTTAATTTACTTTAATATTAAACTTTTTTACGAAATATTTCGTTTAATATTAATAATAATTATTTACTTTTAATAATATAATATTTTAAATAATTTTAAAATATAATAATTTTTTATATAAATTTAATAAATTATATTAAATAAAACTTAAAAAATATCATATAAATTATTCGTTATAAAATTATTACGTTTTTAAAGTTAAAAAATTATCGAAATTATATTTTTTTAACGATTTTTATAATTTTTATATTAATCGTATTAAATCGAAATCCGTTTCATTAATTATATTTATAATAAAATTAATTACATCGCTATTTACATTAAATTATATATAATAAACGTAATTAATTTTTCGATAATTTTTTTTCGATGTAAATATAATACGATAATTATTTTATTATTCGATAAATTTAATATATTTTCGTTTTAAAATATCGCCGTAAATAATATAAAACGTTATTTAATTAACGGTATTATCGTAATTAAATATATTATTATTTATAAAAATTTAAAATATATATAAATATTAAATTAATTTTTATATTAAAATTATTAAAATATTTTATAAAAATTTATAATTTAACACTTTATTATACTTTTAAATAATTATATTTACTATTATTTAATTTTCTTATTTTATTTATTAAAACTTTATTTATAAAACTTAAAGATTTAATAACTTTATTATTAAATCGTTTTATTTTTATTTAAATTAATTATAACTATTTTTAATTTATTATATATAATTAATATAAACTATATAAATATTATAAAAATATTTTAACGTCGTAATTCATTCGAATTAATTATAATCGAAACTTTAACTTAATTATAAAAAAAATATTAATTTAATATATTTACGAATAAAAAATAAATTTATTAACGTTATATTATAATATTATACGAAAATATATATTAATATTAATATAAATTTTAAATTTAACGAAATAAAACTTTTAATATCCATTTATAAATTATATATAATTAAAACTTAAACCGTAAATATTCGTTTTTTTCGCCGTTTTTAAATCGTTTTTTTCGAAATATTATTATACGATTTTTAATATTATTTTTTATAAATATTATAAATTAAATTACAAATAATATTTAACTTTAAATATTTTCGAATAACTTTAAATTTAATTTCTATTTAAATTTTCAAATAAATTCGATATTTATTAATAATTAAAAAACTCGTATAATCGATCCTTAATATATTATTATTCGTTTAAATCGTTAATTTTCGAATTATATTTTTAAAGTAAATTTAAATTAAAACGATAAATTAATTTTAACACTTTAAATACGTTATAAATAATTTAAAATTTCCTTATCGTATATTTTAATAATATATAAACTTACGTATATATTTTATAAATTTTAATATAAATAATTTATTCGTAATAAAAATACCCCTATTATTATAACCTTCGTTCGAAAAATCATAACGATACGTTAATTTTAAATCGTTTTTCTTTAAATATTTAATAATTCGAAAATATAATAATCTTATTTAAAAATCGAAATATTTTTATTTTAATATTATCGATATTATATTCTTTTTAATAAATATTTCATTTAAATAAATATCGTTAAAATATTTAATAATTAACTTTAAAATTATATTCGTTTCAAATTATAAAAAATTTATATTTATAAAATTTTATTATTTAAATATTAATTAACGATTAAATTTTTATATAATTTTAAATTTACCTTAAATCGTAATATATTAATTTTATTAACCTAAATATATAACCATCGAAAAAAATAAAAATAAATAAAAAAATAATTATAATAAAAAATTATAAATTAAAATATAAAACCTCCTATAATATTAATTAATATAAATAATATAAAATAATATAATTTATATCGATAAAAAATTAAAAAAATTTAATAATCGATTATATAAACTATTTATAAATTATTCGTTTACGAAATTATATTCACTTAAACTCGTAATAATAAAATTATATATAATATAAAAAAAATATTTTTTATAAATATTATTTAAATTTATTATAAGATTTTAACGTAATTTTAATTTAAAAATTTAAAATTAAATTATTTTAATTTATATATCGATAATTAAATATTTTAAAATATAAATTAAAATTATTATTAAAAATTAAATTACTTACTTTTATAAAAAAAAATACCTTTAATATATATTAATTAAAATAAATAAATTTAAAATATTTAACTTTTTATAAATTATTAATTTAAATATATAATAAAAAAATACTTTTATTTACAATTAAAAATAATTATTAAAAATTATTAACAAAACATTTTATTAATACGTAATAAAATATATAATAAAGTTTTTTAACTTTTATTAACAAAATTTAATATTTTTTTTAATATATAATAAAACTTCTTTAATAAATATTTCAATTTCGAATTAATATTTTATATTAATATTAATAATTAAATTTAATTATTAATAATTAAATAAAATTTTAATTATTAATAATAACTTTATTTAATTTTTAAAAACGTTACGTAATACCGTAAAATTTTCGATAATAATAAATAAACTTTATATTTAATTAAAATGTCGAAACGTTCGAAATAACCGTTATTATATATAATAATAATTAATTTAAAAAAAAACTAAAGAAACGAAATTATTTACCGTTTTATTTTACGATAATATCGTATTTAATATTAAAATAATTTATATAACGTATTTAAATATTTAAATAATAATTAATATCGTAAATTAATTTATTTAACATTCGATATTTTTAAATTTTAATATAATTATTAAATTAATAAATATTATCTATACTTTAATAATAATTAATTTAATATATATAAAAAAATATAAAATAAATATTATTAAAAATATATAATAAAAAAACTTATTTTATAAAAATTATTCGATTTTTTAATAATAATTATTAATAATATTTTATTTACTTTTTCTTTTTTTATTAACTTATTATTAACAAATAAAAAAATGTAAAAAATTTAAAAATTATTAAATTTTTTCGAATTGTTAAATTTAAATCCGTTACTTTTTTATTAATTTATTACTTTTTAAATTTAAATTTTATTATTATTTACATATACCGACTTAAATTTAATATTAAATTTTATTATATATAACCTTAAATTAATTTTATTACGGATAAAAAATTAAATATAATTTAATTACATTAAATAACTTTTTTATTTAATATCGAAATAATTATTATAAATATATTAAAAAGTATAATAATATATAAAAACGTTCGTTATAAAATAAATAAAAAATTTATTTTAAACGAAATAATATAATAATTAAATTATAAATTAAATTATTTTTTATTAATATTACATTAATAATATCGAAAAAAAATAACGCTTATTTTAACTTACGTAATAAAATTTATATATTTATTAAAACTTTATTTAATATTACATTAATATATATCGATATAAAATAAACGAATATTATAATTTTTTATTTTAAGTTTTTTCGCTTTTATACGATTAATTATAAATAATATAATTTATAAATTTAACTTTAATAAATAAAAACTTTATAAATAAATTAAAAATATAAAATTTATTTCGAAAATAATTTTATCGTATTTAATAAAATTATTTTATTATAATTAAAAATTATAAAAAATAAAAATAAATTATTTATTAAATTTAAAAACGAACTTTTAAAAAATTTAAAAACGTTATTATATATATATTATTTACAATTTATATAATTATATATCGAAATTATATAAAACCCCTTTTTAAAAATATAATATTAACGATTTATTATTTCCTTTTATTCGTTTATATTTACGTAAAAAACCGTAACTTAAAACGAAAATTTAAACGATAATTTATTCTTTAATAATTTAAAATTTCCGTTACTATAATTAAATTTCGATTCGTATTTTACTCGTTATCGCCGTTTATAAATTATAAAAACGACTTTTTAAGTTAAAATAAAAAACCGTTTTAAATTTATTTCTAAATATATAATAAAACGATAAAATTAATTAATTTTTAAAAATTAAAAAAAAAATCGTTAATATTTAATAAAAAATAATCAAATTTATTATACGTATTAATATTTTATCGACGCGGGTTTTATCGATTTTACATTCGATAATAACGACTTTTAAATATTATAATCGTTATCGAAAAAGTAATTTTTTTTTATCGTAAAATTTAAAAAATTAAAATAAAACGAAATAATTATATTAATATAATAAACGAAATAAATTATAAATTTCGATAAAATTTTACTTATAATAATTAATATTATATCGATTAAAAAAATCCCCGTATTTTATAATTATTAAATTACCGTTAAATAAATTATTTAAACGAAAAATCGAACGTATCGTTTTTAAATAAAAATCGAAAATTTATACGAAATATTATAATTACCGTCGATAAAAAACGATTTAATAATTTTTCGTAAAATTTAAAATCGTTTATTATATTAAAAATTAAATCCTCGTATTAAATTATCGTTAATTAACGAAAATCGCATTTATTTATCGACATCGATATAAATTTTATTACCGTTTAAATTTTCGTAACTGTAACCGTTTTAATAAAATACTTATTAATAAATCTTTTATACTTTTACTTATACATTTTTTACGATAATATAATACGTTTATTAAAAATATAAAATTACGTAATTATTAATTAAATTTATTAAATTTATAAACCGTTATTTTAATTAATTATCGATAAAGTTTTAATAATAACTTATAAAAAAATTAAAATTAATTAATTTTATAATTTATTTAAAAGTATTAAATAATAAATATAATATTTATCGACGGGTATTATTATTTAAATTTAAATATTATAAAAACTTATATATAAAAAACTTTTATAAATTAAAATTAAATAAATTAAATTAAAATAACTTATCGATATAATTATAATTATAATATATTATTTTAATCGATGTTTATAAATGTATATTTATATTTTTTTAATTTTTTTTCTTCGTTTTTTTAAAATATACGAATTTATTAAATTAAATATTTAAATAAATATATAATTTTATTTACGATTTTAATATTTAAATATTTATAAAAAAATACGACTTTAATATAATACGGTTATCCGTTATTATTACCGTTATTATTATTATTATTATTATTTTTATACGCCTATTTTTTTTTTATTACGCCGTTAATTATTTAACGCCGTTAAAATATCGTATAATATTATAATATAAACTTTATTTTACGATTAAATAAATATAAATAAAATTTTAAATTAAATTTATATAAATATTTATTTATTTAATAAATCTATTTAAATTTTAATCGAAATTTATTTTTTATTTTAAAATAAAAATTTAATATTTAAAATTAAAAAAATAAAATAATTAATAAAAACGAAAACGATTAATAAAATCGATTTAAATTATAATTAATTTAAACTTTTAATGTAATTTAACGTATTTTATTTTAAAAATTAAAATATATTTTTAAAATAAATTTAATTTTTATAATTATTATTTTAATTATAATTTTATTATAATTTATATTATAATTTAACTTTTTATAATTTTTTTTATTTAATAATTTTATTATATATATTAATTATTATATTAATTATTATATTAAATTATATCGATTATTATATTTATTATTATATTAATTACCATTATATCGATTATCGTTATATCGATTATCGTTATATCGATTATCGTTATATTAATTATTATTACATCAACCATTATTATATTAATTATTATTATATCGACGCTTATTATATCGACCGTTACTATATCTATTATTATATTTATTATTACACTCATTATTATTATATCGATTATATTTATTATTATATTTATTATTATATAAATATTTTATATTTTTAAATAAATTTTTATTTATTTTTATAATTTTTTTAATGATAAATTAAAAATAAAAAATTAATTATTTAAAAATATATTATTTATAAATTAAACGATTATATAACGTTAATTATATAATATTTAATTAAAAAATTTCCGTTTATATATTTAAATAACTTTAATTTTATTAATATTATATTCGTTTATTTAAATAATTAAAATAATTAACATTATTAATTAAAGTAAATATTTTTTATTATTTAATTTACACGTTATTAAAAATATTTATTAAAATTAAATTTATAATAATAACTTTTAATAATAATTTTATTAATTATACTTATTATAAATAATTAATAAAATTAATTAAAATTAAATTATTATAATAAATTTATTAATATAAATAATAAAAGTTAAAATAAATTAAAAAATATCCTTTTATTATTTTTAATTATAATAAATTTTAAAATTAATTAATTCGTTAATTTATCGACTTTTTTTTATTTTTACATTCGATTAAAACTTTAACGACGTAAATAACGATTAACGGTTAAATTTAAAATTTAAAATAATAAAAAATAATAAAATATAAACTTTTTTTTCGAAGTAAATAAATTAATAACGTTAATAATAACCGTTATTTTTTTAATTTAATATTCGAAATATTTATATTATAAATTACGAAAATTTATTATATCGATTATTTAAATAATTTTAATAACGGTAAAAATTTACGTATAAAATAAACGATAAAATTATATTATAATAACGATAAAATTATATACGCTTTAAAAAAATTATAAAATTAAAATTATTATTAAAATTTACCGTAAATAACTTTACCATTAATCGCGACGATTTTTATTATAAATATATAAAAACAATTATTTAATTTTTTAAATTCTCGACTTATTTTTATTTAAAAATATTAATAAAATGTAAATATATTTTTTATTATTATAATATATTTAAAACGGGGACATTCGATCGTATAAACGTAAATATAAATATTATAATAAAAACTCGTAACTATTAAAAATCCGCATTAAAATACCTTATAATATAAAACCGTAAAAAAATACCGCATTAATATACATTTATAATAAACGATTTAACGTTTTAAATAATTATAAAATCGAAGAAATTAATTATTTAAAATTTAATAATAAATACGATATTATCTTTTTATTATTTATTAATATATAATATCGTTATATAAATATCGACCCATCGGAATTTAATAATATAATCGATAATTTTACGTTTACCGCGTCGTTAATTAAAAATAACATATATAATTTTCTAAAAATAAAAATATTTAAATAATAAAAATAACGTAAATAACTTTTTATAACGTAATTAAAAATTTAATTTTTTTATAAAAATAATATTATATATCGTAATATTATAATTTTTAATATTTTATAATTCGAAATAATAATGTTTTTTTTAAATAATATTAATTAATAACTTTAATAAAATTATTATAAAAAAAAATAAATAAACTAAAAATTAATTTTTATATTACTTTTTACCTTTCGAAATTAAATATAAAAATTTAAATTATATTAACGCGATTAACGTATAAACTTTTATAATAACATATATCGATATTTTTCTCGAAATATTTTAATGATTAATTAAATAAATAAAAATCGTATAAAAAATTAATAAATAACTTTAAACGTAAAAAAAATTTATAACATCGATTAAATATCGTATATTACGGGAAATATTATATTAAAATTTTATAAATAAATTTACGATAAAATAAATCGTAATCGAATCGTTTTAAATAATCGATTTAATTTACGAAAAAAATAATATAATTAAATTTATAAATTTTAAATTAAAATTTTATTTATAATATATTAAAACTTAAATTTATTATTAAATATACGCGAATTTTTAATATTTTAAAAAATAATTATTTTAATATATTAATTTAATATTTTTTAAAAATATCGTAATTTAATAATCGTTTACATAAAATAAATAATAAATATTAAACGTAATAATATTAATTTAATTTATTTATATCGAAACGTCGATCGATTTCGCTTTAACGTATTTATATAAAATCGCGGTTTAAATTTTTTTTTTTTTAACATTAATAAAATTTAATCTTAATTTATTATATCGTACGTTTTATTATTATTAAATATTATTTAACATTATTAATTTATTATAAATATATTAAAATATAAAATTTATATTTTATAATAAATATTTTTATAATAATAAATAATTTTATATCGTAAATATACTTTTTTATATTTATATTAATTACGACGTATTTATTAAATTTTACCGCGTAATATTAAAACGTTAATATAATTATAAAAAAATTAATACGTTTACGATAAAAATTATTTATTATTATAAAATAACTTAAAAAGTTTATACATTTATAAAATATATTTTACTATAAATTAAAAATTAAATAAAAATAAAAATAAAATATATTAATATTACGAAAAAAAAAAAATTTAACCGTAATTCGAAAAATATAAATTTTATATACGTTTATTATAACGTTATAAAACCGATTATTTATTTAATATAATTTTATTTTAAAACCCTCGTAATAATAATTTTTTTTACGCTTATATAATTTTTAATAATTAAAATAAACGTATATTTATTAATTTAATTGTTATAAAAACTTTTATAATTTTATTAACGCCGTTTTAAAAAAATTTACGTTTAAAATTAATAAAATTCGACTTAAATCGATAATTATTAAAAAGTAAATATAATTATATATTTAAATTAATTAAACTTTTATTAAATAATACTCGAAAATTATTTATTAATTTATTTTTAATTAATAAATAAAAGTATTAATTTTTATAAATTAAAATAATTTTAATTTAACATTTAAACTTATAATATAATTATTAATAAATCGCGCGAAAATATTATATTTTTATAATAAAATATTAATTAATATTTAAACATTTAAATAATTAAATATAAAAAAAAATAAAATTATTTACGATATTTTAAATCGAATTTAAACGAATATCGAAAACGTCGAATCGAATATTTATCCGCGTATTAAAATCGATAATACGTATATTTATATATTAAAACGCGCATTTATATAATTAAACGCGTATTAATATTAATAATACTTTACGTATATTAATATAAATTTATAAATAAAATATTTATATTATTTTATATTTATTATAATACGTTTAAAATTTATTAATTTTATTATATAATCGATATTTATTATTTTTAAAATTTCGTTATTAAATAAAATTATAAATTACGTTATAATAAAAAAATTAAATTATAAATTAAATTATTTTATAAAATCGAAGTTAATGTTTTTTATTTTAATATTAATTATTTAAATTATATATAAAAAAATTATTTAAATAAATAATAAAATAAAAGGAAATATAAAAAAAAATTAAAATATAAAAAATAAATTCGATACGTTTTATTATAATTTTATTTTAATGTTTAAAAATACGTATTATATTTACGTATATTTTAATATATTTAATATATATAATATAATAACATAAATATAAAATAAACGATATATATAAATAAATTAAATAATTTTTTAAATTAAATAAATATATATAAAATTTAAAATAAATAAAACTTAAATTTACGAAATATTTATTAATATAATTAATATATATAATATAATAATATAAAAATAAAATAAATAAAATATAAAAATAAAAAAATATATATAAATTAAAATAAAAAAACTTTATATAATATTTAAAATATAATAAATTAATTAAAAAAAATAATAAAATCAAAATAAAAATATCGTATTATATAATATAAAATTAAAATATATATTAATTAAAAATAATATAACTTCGAATAAAAATATTTAAATTACCCTATATATTATATATTATATAAAATTTAAAAAATATAACTTTAATAAAAATAATGTAATTTCGAGTAAAATATTATTTAACATTATTAATTAATAAAATAAAACTTTATTTCGAAGAAAACGTTAAAAAATTAAAATATTAAAATATATTATTTTATATAAATTAATATATAATAATACTTAAATTATTTATTTTATTATCGTTATTAATATAATTAATCGAATTTAATATTTACTGAAAAAATTGAAATAAAAAATTATATTTACGTTTATTATTTTTTATAACGTCGTAATTTTTTATTATGTGTTAATTAAAATAAATATTAATAAATAAAATATTATAAATATTTAATTAAAAAATTAATAATTTGCCATCGTCGTTAAAATTAAGCCGGGACGATTCTGAGAAGCGGAAGATGCGTACCCAAAGTCGAGTCTACCTACCTACGTAGCTCATGTTGAACTACCCACCTAGGTAGCGAGAGCTTTCTCATGAAGGGGCTAGTCAAATTCTTACCGCCCTAACACCTTACACCATCAAGCTCTCGCGATTCTGCAGTGAGGCTACCACCCCTTTGTTTGACAGGCTCCACTGATTTTACAGAGTCCCGTAACGGAACATAATTAGCTTGCCTAGCCTTGAAAATATGGCCTTCATGCCCTTCCAGTGCCACTGCAGCACGTGGAGCGGATCCCTTTTCATTTATTTAAATTCCCGAGAAGTTGGAACTAAGTTAAGTAGGGCTGCACCTATAAGGAGATTATAAGCCGACCTTACTTATACCTTAGGGTAAGGCGATTGGCTTAATGCAACGGAATGGACCCATGATATCCATGATATCCATGATATGTCGAATCAGGGCGACATATGTAGGTACCTAGCCAACCACATATATAGGTAGGTAGGTAGGTAGTTATACATGTGCAATACTGGTCACCGCCTCCTCACTTACAGACCGACATTTACGTAGGTTATGTGAGGTTATTTTGGGGTTTGATATTCGTTCGCCAGAGAAGGGCTTCTCGAAACGTTCGAGGATTCCTTTTGACTCCTCTGGCTCCTTACTTTTTCAACCGCAGCAACGGAGTCCTAAACGTCCCGTGACAGCACGCACGTACGTATTAGTATTGGATTCTAGTATAATTATGTTTTGTGCTGTATACGGGTAGATATACGCCTTGCATAAGATTCCGCCTGCAAGTCATATTGAATGTACTGATATTATTCTACTGCCCTGGGCCGCAAGTGGTGGAGATAGTGGAGGTAAGACGATTCCTGCGTCATCATTGCAATGCATACCTATATAAGATGCATAGGTACCTAGGTATATAAGTCCCATGTAAGAATTACAGGTAGATGATACATATGTATACGTTACTTTGGGAAAAACACCATCTACCTATTATTTACACAGTGCCGCTCACCGAGTAGAAGAATTCCCATCGCGGGTTTAGGGGTAATAAGTAGAAAGTATTTAATATTAAAGACTTATATAGGTGAGCATTAACATATACCGTTATAATTTTACGGCTTTTTCATTAAATTATTTTAATTATTATAAGTACGAAGTATATATACGGCATTTATATAAGTAGGTATATATAAGTATTTAAATATTTATATAAATATTTATTTAAATATATATTACGCGTATAAATATTATAACTATAAGTATTATATTTATATAAATATTATATATATTAATTAAATTAAAATATTAAATAAATATTTAAAATTTAAATATTTTATAAAAATATTTTTTTAATTTTTTATTTTTTTTTTATTTATTAATAATAATATGTAAATAAATAAATATTTTAACGTTTTAAAAAAAATTAATTAAACGATATATATTTAATTTAATTTAATTTTTTAATATATATATTATTTAATTAATTAAATCGTTTATTAATTTAAAATTATAAAAATTAAATTATTTATTTAATATATAATATATATATTATTTAAATATTATATATTTTATTTATTTCGAACGTTTAATTAAAAAAATCGTTTAAATATCGTTTAATTAAATAAATCGTATATATAATTTAATCGAATAAAAATTTATTTTTTAAACGTTTTAAAATTTAAAATCGTTTAATTTAATTAAAATTATTTAATTTAATTAAAATTATTTAATTTAATTAAAATTATTTAATTTAATTTAATTTAATTTAATTAATTATTTTAATTTTTATAAATTATATTAATTATATTAATTATATTATATTAATTACATCGATTTATTTTAATTATTTTAATTTTAAAATTTTAATTTTTAAAAAATATAATAATATATATTTATTTTATTTATTTATTAAATATATATATTTTAATATTATATTAAAATTTATACGCGTAATTATAAATTTTTATAATTAATTTAATAAATTTATAAATTAATTAATTAAATTAATATAACGTAAATCGTAATTTAAAATTTAAATATAATAAAAAATAAAATATTTATAATTTAAAAATATACGAAAAAAAAATAAAAAAAAAATATAATTTTTATAAAAAATTATAAAAATTATATTTTTTTATTTTTATTTTTATATATATATTTAAATATATATATACGTATACGTATATATATATATATATTAAAAATATATATACGTATATTAAAATTAAATAATTTAATTTAAATTAAACGATTTAATTTAAATTAAATCGTTTAATTTTATTAAAACGTTTAAAAAAAAATACGTTTAATATAAAAAACGTTTTTTTTTAATATATATATTAAATTTTTAATAAATAATTTAATATAATTTAACGTATAAATTTTTTTATTTAAATTTTTTTATTTATTTTTTTAAATTATTTATTTTTTAAATTATATATATACGATTTAATTAATTTTTTTAAAAACGTTAAAATATTTATATAAATTTTTTTATTAATATTATTAATTTATATAAAATTAAATTTATATAATAATATTAATTTTATTAAAAATAAATTTTAAACGTTAAAATTTTATATATATTTATTTATTTATTTAAATAAATAAATATTTATTTACGTAAAAAAAACGTTCGAAAAAAAAAATTAAAAAATTAAATTTTAATAAATTTAAAATTATTATTTTATTATTAAATATATATATATTTATTTATTAATTATTTAATTAAAAATTTTACGAACATTTTTCGAAATTACCTATAATTAATGTTAAATTAAAAGTTTAATATTAATTTTTTATTATTAATTCCTTATAAAGCGTCACTTAATAAAGTAAGAAATGTTTAAGATAAATACGTTACATACCCCATCGCGTACTTAAGACGATGTTGGCGCCACTATGCAAATAATTGCTTTTGACACCAGGATCAAAACATGGATAGAATAAACGATAGGTCATTTATCTTTGCAAGTATCGTATACGTAAAAACCGTCCCTACGAAGTAACCTCTTCGTAAAGGAACATCCCTCTCTTCAAGGGTTATAAGGAGAACTGTCTGAGCATGATCTAGAGCTCGATATTCTAGGTCCTTATAATTCATTGCGCATTCATGACACAATACATGCCGGCACGCACATACTTACCTAGGTACCTATGTTTCCTATCCGCGATGGGAACCCGGACGACGAATGAACAGGACATCCATGGATCACTCGAGAAAGTAATTCAATTGAATGTGCTACATTACGCGGACCGACCCGAAGACACGGATTGCCTTATTTTCTCGAGTCATGTCCGGGATTTCACAATCTTTGACAGCTAGGTACCTACCTAGGTATGCACAATTTTTGGTGAGAACACCTGCTTACACCTCCCCCTCTCCCCAGCACCGAATGTAACCGGAAAAGAAGTAAGGAGATGTCTGATCCGAACCTCCTCCCCCATCTCCCCCTTTCTAGTATTATGCCTTATGCGTTATCCCCTGCCAGCCGTGGACTATCAGGAGTTCAACATTACCTCTACGGCGGAACCTGGATTAGGTGTATCATTATAAACGGGACATTATCGTATAAGAAGACTAAATAATTGCGTTTAACATGATAACGCAACTTCACTGGCTTAGGACACAACCCCACTATATGGACATATGCATCCACGGGATCCTTTTCGTTTTGAGATTGGCGGTTAGGTATGTAGTTCTCAATGCAAGACTTAGGTCTATCTTAACAAGACAGGAAAATATCCAAGCTGTATAGGTTCACTGACTGTTGGTTCAAATTGACCAAGTAACGTACATACGTGTAACGGGGAAACCGGCGTAGGTTGCATTGAAACCCTTGTAAGTAACAAGGGAGCAACGGCACACTCTTCGATTTATTTGAGACGATCATGAGTCTGGTTGAAATGGTGACAAGAGTAAAAACGCAATGCCGCCCCAGACGCAGTTTAGGTACCTGGGTAGGCTAGACGCTCACCTCCATAGTTGGCTCGATCAACAGTTTCCAATTGATATATGCGTACAGCCTTTCGGTTAGGATGTTCTGCAACGACGGATTTCTTGATCTGCTTATAGTGGGGGAAACGGTATAGAGATAAGGCTTCTTATGTTTCGGGTGTAGATGACCTTCTACACATGAATTTAGTCTCAATCGGGATAGGGGCCGAAAAGCGTGCTACTTTAGGGGCATCAACATTAGCAGAAGCAGGATCTTAATTCTCCCGAAATGGTCATTGGTAGACCGAGGCACGGCGTATTAACTAGACACTCTGACGTATGCCCTAGCTGAAAAAGAAAAGGAAAGACGGCTCTTAGGATGTTGGTGTGATGATTGTACTTAATTTGGGAGGGTGGTAGGTGATAACTTGACGATTCCGACCTCTGAACTGCGCTGATGGTAATTACTACCTACTTAGATTCAGTCCAACTAGCTTATCCGTAGTCTCGGTTTAGATTTCTTCAATTTCAACAGCTGGATGAATCATCTGGAATAGTACCTTGAGGTTAAGACGAGGAGGTTGATTCATAATCTGGTGGTATGGGTTATTTTAGGCGAGCTCGTAGAATGAGCATCCCGAGAAGGGCTCGACACTAATTTCATAACCTTCCCGATGGAAGACGTGGAAGTTGGCGGATGACTTATTGGGAAACTATTAAAGTGGTAATTGACGGCGGTGTGAATGTGCTATCCCCGTTACCTCATGTACCAAGAAACATAGAGGGTGATTTACCACCAGATGAATGTTTGCTTGTGCCTCACAAATAAATAACATACCTACCTACAGGTATACAAATAATGCTAGCCAAGGCTAAATTAGGTAAGGTCCTTAATAATGTGAAGCTAGTTGTGTTTTATTTTATTCCATTTTATCTACCTCCTCCACAACCCAGATTTTTCTTTTGTCTACCGGTGTGTCGGGTCTCAATCACGACCCTCTGGCCCGAAGTCCAACTCTTCGTAATATCGGTAGATACCCAAGGAGTATTGTAGCCTCCTCTTGCTAGCTAAGTATTCGCTAATCCTGGGTCGCTCCTTGACCGCGTCGTACAGCTTGAAGACGTGCGCATACTTGCCCGATTTCTCGGCGGCGGCCATAGCCTTCCTAAAAGCGAACTTGGTGCCATCAATACACTATGAGATATCAGTGATTATCCGTCTATGCAGCTGCTGATTTAGATGACGACTTTAACTCGGTCTTCACACGTGGGTGAGAGGGGATATAGGGGATAGAGGGGATAGAGGGAGGATGGCTCACCTGGAACAGAACCAAATCCGCATATGTCAATTGGCCAGCGTAGAGCCAGGGCCCTTCTCCGCTTGCTTTGCCCTGCAGCACGCGTTCAAAATAGCCTAAAAACTTGGGAAGCCGATTCTGCACGAAGTCTTTACTCCTCCGCTTGGCTTCCTCTTTCTGATCCTCGTAGTATAGCCCCGACGCGATGGGATGGTGGCAGTCGTGTACTTCGTTACTCAAGCCGTCGAGGGCTGTCAAGGTTAACTCATTCACCTTATACAGCGCATCCGGATGCTCTTCGTCGTCCTCGCTCGGAACCAAGCCGAGCCGGGGCCCTAGGTATAGTAGGATGTTGGGGGTCTGAGAGATGAGGAGATCGCCGTGACGGAGGATAGGCGGTGCGAAGGGCGGTGGGTTTAAGTCGTCGCCCACGTTACTTTCGTCAACCTGTGCGCTGACTTGGTCTATGCCATTTTCGATATGCGCCGTGTCGGTATATGTTGCGCCGGCCTCTTCGAGGGCCAAGCGGATGTGCTCGCCACGACCGGGCATACGAGGCCAGTATATGAGTTCGTACGGCACATCCTTGGATGACTTCTGACGCTTGGGAGCAGACATGGTGGGGCGGTATGATCGATGAGAACTGTGGTTACGGGGCTGCGATATGGGAAACGGCTTGATTGATGAATATGCTTTGCTATGGACTCTGTGAACCACGCCGGTAAATAGCTGGCTTTTAAGCATGAGCGTGGAGTAAATGATTAAAAGGCAAGGTCGAAAAGGGACGGGGGAATGCGTGGACCTTCGCAGATGGAGTAGTTTCGAAGAGGCTAGCTACTTTTGAATATGGGCATACAGCACGATGGGAGGTAGTGCCGCACGTCGACTCCCGGCATAACCGGAGCAAAGATTGGATAGGACGAGACAAGACAGAGCTGCTCGCAGGTGGGTACCTTGCATGTAAGACGTGCGGGGGAGGCGTATCGATCGTATGACGTTGTATAGGTAGGTAGGAACCTACGTAGGCTGTACGGAGTTCCAACATCATACGGATAACTGTTTTTTAGTCTGGGGGTTTCGGTCGCAACCGTGTGGCCGATATCCCTCGGACATCATACACAATATCATCAGACTGGGCACAACTGACTATGAGATCGGGGGAGGGACAGCATCGTAGAGACTCGTTTGCTCGCATAAAGGTCGAGGGTATCCAAAGAAATAACAACGAAAGGAGACTACAGTAGAAACTAATCGCAACGTAAAAATATACTAACCCATCCCCCCCTCCCGGCCTGAGAAACGCCTACTATATCCTGTATCTATTTATGAAGACTTGGAAACCGTATCCCGGATAATATCGTTGCATTCGGCCGGGTCTGAGAACACATGCCATAGCTGCGCGGCACATCTTTGAAAGCTTTCTCGAATCGCTCCGGTTCGTTCTTTGCCTCGATCCCGATAGCGGCGATATCTTCTACTTTGCGGATGAGGATCATCTTGACCCAGCCAGGGCGTGTTCGGTAACTGGATTTAATTAATCAAAGTCAATATCGAGACGTTCAACATAAGGCGATATAATGGCCACTCACATCTCGCCGTAAGCTTCGGGATCAGACTGAGTCGAATCGCCAATACAGATCATCTTCCTTTTCGGAAGCCACGAATGAATCTTTCCCATGCGGTCAACCTTGTAATCTTCCGTACCAAGCGTAAGAGTCGTCAGCAGCCCTGGCAGGCTCATCCAACTAGCGTCGCGTAAAATAATGGTGCCGTGCGGATAGTGTTGCTCACGGAAATCGCGTAAGAAGGGGTATAGATTATACGGCGAGGCTGACAGATAGAACCACGGCGACTGCTCCCCGATATAAGATTGAATGGATCGGTACAATTCGGGCATGCCGGGACAAACCCTAGGCGTCTCGAGGAAGGTCGTCCGCAGAATGCCGACAGGATCGCTCGTCTGAGTAACCTTGATCGTGTCATCAATATCTGTGCGTCGATGTCAGCGGTCCTCGCACTCTTATAGCTAGATAGGTAGCTAGTATACCGGATATTACGGCCCAGCCTTCTGGTTCGGCGAAGAAGGTTTTCATTTCTAGCAGGCCATCGGCGCCTTTGGGGACTTTGGCGACCGTAGGAACGAGGATGGCATGGCCCCTGCCCTCAGGTAGCCTCTTAATATCGCTGCTAATCCCGTTCCTACCGCCGGGACCGAGTTTGAGTGGTGTTTTTCCTTCTTGAAGCGCCTTGACCTGAGCCCCCGGCTTGATATCCTGTAAGAAGGGCCGGATGCGCTCTTCGATGGTGGGATAATTGGGGTCTTTCTCGTCCAAGTCGATCTTTCCGGCAACAACAGTTACAGCGTCAATGATGGGACACGACGAACGCTGGGAGAAAGCGGCCGTAACAAATTCCGCCTCCCACCTCCCCGTTGCTTCGTTACGATATGCGGTGTTGTCCAGCAGCCAAACGGTATCCCGTCCCGTAATTGAGCGCGGGAAGGGATTCTTCTTGCCCAAATAGGACAGAAGTTGAAGGGCCTTATCGGTCGAGGTTAGAGCCGAGGTGAAGGGAGAGAAGTTAGGCAATTCACGCTCGGTCTCGTCGAATCGGCGCTCCTTTCGGGTGCGATGCTGCATTTCGAGTGCTCCTGTGTACTTGTAACGTGTGGCCATCTCGGTCAAGCGTCAAGCGTCAAGCGATGCTCACCCCTCGAGATTTATTAGAACAAAACCTAGTAGAGAAGCTGCTGGCGGGTGATGCAGAGACCCCGAGAGTTGCAGGGTTAGCGATATTGGCGCGTGATCCCGACGTGTTCATGGGCTTCCAATTAGCCAAGAGACGAAGATGCTACATGATATCCACGATGCGGAGAACTAGCTTCCATTCTTAAATATATATAAGGAGTCACGCACTCGGTCTGCTTTCCAAGGTCAGACGCAAGGTCGGGTTGCCCATCAGTGTCCCCCCCAACAACAACCCCGTCTAAGGCGCCGCCAGCATCGTGGACTACGAAATCCGTACATGTTTGGGCTCTTTCTTATGCGACGCTAGCTCTACTCGGGGTCGCCAGCAGGGAAGGGCGGGACACTCACGTCGCCCAGACGTAAAATTCCGGTTAGAGCATAGTATTGAGACATTCCAAGTTTGGTGTTGTCCACGGCCTCCATCCAATAGCTTGGCGCCGTGAATCATGGACGAAAAGGGAGAATGATGTATGTATGTTGTTGCAGCTAGGAAAATTGAGAGGGAGATGGGGAAGAAGGGAAGAGTGGAAAGGGAAGCAGTGGGATCACGGTACATACTATCCAGGTACCTAGGTAGGTAGGTGTTACGCTACGTAGGTAGCAGGCAGGTACTTACCTGAGTGCGTAACCCAGCAGAAGGACGTCAAAAAAAGTGGCGCACTACCAAAACGCTTCAATTCCATCAATACCAAACTATACTTTAATATTTTATCTTCAATCTCGAAAATTCATATTACCATCTTGTTTTAAATTTTCAAAAATTTTATAGACTATTATATAAACTATAAATATGTTACAATAATTAGTTTTAACATTCAATCTATTTTTTAGGCGGATATGAATTTTATTATTTTAAGTCCCTTAGTATTTATTGTTAGGGGGTGCGCCAGTTATTTTGACGTCCTTCTGCCCAGTACCTATGGGTAGGACCTGAAATCGGAGTAGGTACCTACCTGCCAGGTACGTAGGTACGTATATGCATACATGTGTGACGTCGTGGTCTTGGGGCTCGAGCCTATATTACCTTAAAGCCAAACTCTGATAGACGAACCATCGCCGATCCCCCTTCCCCCGCCGCCCCTAGCAGGCCGATTGGTACGTCTACAGACGGTATAAACCAAAAGGTTTCGATTTAGCCCGTTACGCGGTAATTGTAGAAGGATTGGCGCTCTATTCGACGTACGTTTCCCCGAGAGAAACGAAACAAGAGAAAAAGAGTAAGAAAAGAAAAAGGAGAGGAAATAGAGAAAATACGAAAAGCCTTGGCTCCCTGGCTTCTTACCTATAAGATCGTTCCTTAGCAAAATGTTGGTACATCGAAAAGAGTTCGATATTCGAGCTCTCTCGATAACTTACTACACCTACATTGCGTTCCTACCACATGTGCACTTTATCCTAGTCATATTCATACTTGCACGTGGTAGGCACATGATGTAGTATATATCCTGCCTACCTACCTAGGTATATATATATGGATACAGGTATATACCATAGATGTGAGATGCACCAATTCACCGCTTGCGGGGAAGCGTCGCTTTTCATATATGCATTGCATGGAATGGTATACTATACCGATAGGTCACTTGGGAAATACATGAGATATAATTATTATCCTCAGTGGTTAACCCTTTTATCATATCGGTCGTCATACTTCATATACGACATCCCCTTCCCCCCCAAGAAAAAAAAAAATCGTTGCCCCGTAAAGCAGTATGCTAGAAGTCCGGTGTAGTGGAACGCCTTACGAGGTACTGCCCTTCTGGGTCCGTCGGCGACTCATCGTCCCCGAAACTAATTCTGCAGTAGATTGGCTTGACGCATGGTAAACTAGCCAAAGATAAGATACGGGGATCCGTCCGTTTCTATAAACAGATGTTCCAGGAGTCCTGCTCGTTGGGTTGGGCCGACGTTCTGCAAGAAGCGTCCAAATACTATGAGCTCTTGAAAGGGATCGTACCACGCTACCTCGTGGAGCTCAGTGGCATCGCCCATGGAGCGCAGATACCGTTCCTGGATATCCTAGCGTTGAACATACGCTCTGAGATTACTTTCGGCCTCTGTTCCCACACGTCTGAAGGGATACCCGCTGTCCCCAGTGACGGCTGCACAAGTCTGGGTTGGTTCGCCGGATCCAAGTCGTTTCTCTGTCAGAACTGGGATTGGAGGATAGAACAAGGTCCCAATCTCATAATATGCTACATATCTCAGGCGGGGACGGACATGCCGGACATTGCGATGGTCACCGAAGCTGGCATCATCGGGAAAATCGGGCTTAATTCGAACGGCGTGGGCTGCTGCTTGAATGCCATCCGCTGTCGTGGTGTCGACTGGTCAAAGCTGCCCATACATTTCGCTCTCCGCGTCGCGTTAGAGTCAAAATCACGAGAGGAAGCCGTGAAGTCGATTAAATCTTTCGGCGTTGCTGGAGGCGGGCACATCTTGATTGGCGACGCGACAGGTTCGACGGGCCTCGAGTGTACAAGCCTCTGGGTGAAGGAGTTGGCTGCGGATATCGAGGGACGATTGTGCCACACCAATCATCTTATTCTCGACAAGCCAGACGTCAAGGAGCTCACCTGGCTGGAAGACTCGCCGTGGCGACTGACGCGAATCCAGGAGCTCACGTCTAGTATACCTGAACCGACTCTCGACGCTCTCTTCGAAGTCCTCAAGGACACTAAGGGGTATCCGGCGTCCATCAATAGAAAGCAAGAAGTCGGTTCCAAGGCCCAGACGCTATTCACCATCGTAATGGATTTGACAGGGAGGAATGCGCAGGTTACGTTCGGGAGGCCTACCGAGTACAGCGAGGAAGTTCTCCTACGATTCTAAAATGGTGGAAATTTGCAACTTGGCTTTGTCTCTGGTGGTTTTCTCTCTCTCTCTCTCTCTCTCTTTTTTTTTTTTTCCCCTTTCTAGTTAGCTGCGTCCTGGGTGATCTAGCTATAGTTACCGTTTTCTTCTCAAGTTAATAATTTTTCAGTCAAAGACATGAAATATTAAGGGGCCTGGGTACCTGCTGATTTGAATAACCGTTGAACATCGCGTATTAATAATAGGTACTTGCCTACATGTAGGTACCCATAGTCTATGGGATCATCTGCTGTAAATTCCAAGGCCTTTTATTCTTCTGTCGGGTATCATGTCTGTCATCGTTGGGTTATAACTGCGTTAATAAGGGGTGGTTAGGGAATATGTAGGTACCTACCCTTCTGTGATGTGCGTACCTACCTACCACCTACATGCCCATATTTATTTTGGCTAGTACCTACCTACCTACCTAACCTTACCTAGGTAGGTAGGTATTGTTGTTGACTTTTTTCTCGTCTTCCCCGACGAATAATGGGTAGGTAGGTGTAGGTACCTACCTAGGTACCTTAGGTAGGATGCGCTGACCTCTGAAGGTACCCGGGTACGTATTCGATCCTTGTGGCCTTATCATACGGGTGTACCTTATCTTGTAGATATCTACTAGGTACATGGTCGTATGCAGTTCCCACCGCTACCACTAACAAACGTGCTGCATCTCCTCTGCAACCGCTTACTACCTACATTATACAGTCGCGCATGCTACGACGCCTGGTCAATATATTTATATTCCAGCACAAAAAATAAAATAAAAATCAGTAGCTATACGTATGCGTAGCATGAGCCGTTCGCCGGCGTCCTCGGGTCTCCTCCCCATGCCTGGGTCGCCGTCGTCGTCTTGGGCCCTCTACCGGGCTCGTCTCACCTCCGCCTTTCAGAATGCCAACGCATCGATGTTGGTCGCCTTCTGGCTCTTTGGTATCTCGTCCTCCTTCCCTATGGTTTCGCCGGTACATGCGCTGACGTAGGTTGCCAAAGGATTGATTAATAACGTCCTCTACGTTATCATCCTTTCCGCCGCGCAGGACCTCGTCGGATCCGACGTGCCCAAAGGTCTAGTTCTTCTCGCCGATGTCCTTCCCTCGTTCCTGACCAAGTTGGTTGCGCCGTACTTCATACATAAAGTCCCATACTGGCTGCGGGTGATCGTTTTGCTGCCGGATCTTCCTTCGGCATGTTCCTGATCGCGCTCACACCGCCAGATAGGTCCGTCGGGGTCAAGATGGCTGGCGTAATATTCGCCAGTTTAACAAGCGGCGCCGGAGAGCTGAGTTTCCTCGGCTTGACACACTATTACGGTCATATGAGCCTCGCCGCCTGGGGAGCGGCACGGGCGCAGCCGGCCTCGTTGGCGCTGGCCTATATGTCCTGTTTACTGATTGGATTGGCTTCTCTGTTAAGGATAGTTTGCTAGCTTCAGCCTTCCTGCCCATAATTATGCTCGCTAGTTTCTTCCTAATACTGCCTCAAGGACCGCTCCGTCAGGTAAGGGGACGAAGGGGTATCAAGTAGTGCCAGATCGGGACTTGGGGCAGGACGTCGTTGAAGACGACTTGCCGGCTGTCAATGCTACTTCTAGCCTCCTCTCGCCGGAGCCAACGGTCACGCCTCCCGGCCATTCGGCGGAAGGCATGGATACTCTACTAAGACTGAGATCGAACATGCGGCGGGCTAGGTCGTTATTCTTCCCCTACATGCTTCCGTTGCTGCTGGTCTATATCGCCGAATATACAATTAACCAAGGCGTCTCCCCAACTCTATTATTCCCACTACGGTCGACCCCCTTCAGGGAGTACCGGGATTTCTATCCCATGTACGGGTTCTTGTACCAGCTGGGTGTCTTCGTTTCCCGTTCCTCGATAGCCTTCGTTCGTATCCGACATCTATATCTTCCTTCGCTTCTCCAAATTGCCAACCTCGTAGTTCTCACGCTTCATGCCTTATTAGCATTTCTCCCGAGCGTCTACATTATCTTCATCATCATATTCTGGGAAGGGCTACTCGGTGGGGCAGTGTACGTGAACACGTTCGCCGAGATCATGCAACATATTCCACCTTCTGAGCGAGAGTTTAGTCTTGGGGCTACAAGTGTCAGTGATAGTGCAGGTATCTGCATCGCTGGATTTGTTAGTATGGCCGTGGAAGTCTGGCTTTGCGACTGGCAGGTTCAGCATGGGAGAGACTGGTGTAAGAAGATTCAGGTTAGCTAAAGCCACAGGAAAGATATATAAAAGGGCAGGTTATTGGTCCAACAAGCCTAGTACCTACGTTAGGTAGGTTCCCTTAACCCCTGGAGCCAAGTCGTAGTGTTGCTTGTCCGTCCGACTGTCTGCTGCGCTTGCGAGAATAGCGATAGCGGGCTTCGGAGACCACTGGCCGTGGGGAGTGCTCGCCACCATCCCCCAGACTCGGGAACGGACCTCGGGAACAATCCCCCTCGTTGCCGGGCTATTGGGCACTGAAAAAATTACCGTGCGAGCTTTGGTTTGGGCATTGCCAGACCCAGTCCATGTCCATGTTCAACGCGGCGCCGTTCCACTGGGAAGGTTGCAATATCCTAACAGTTTCGAAGTCAGCGCCTATTAATACGGGAAACTTCAAACACATAGACGCGTTGGTTTGATATTGGCTTAGCATCGACTCACATGTCCCATTGCACGTCGCCCATCCCATCACTTGGGGGGTAATCTAGATTGCCTTGGAAATCTAGGTTCATGTCACCCGCCCGGCCGTATCCAGGCATCAAAGCCACGCCGGGGTCGAATCCGCCTATTTCCACTCCCTGTCTTTGACCGCCGACGAATCCTTGGTCCTCTCCCTCCGACCGGCTGGTGCGATTTTCCTCGATCACACCCTTAGCCTGATTCGTTACCTTCGAGTCGGGGAGTGGTAGGCCCAGAGAGAAAATGCTTTCCTCGGGAATGATTCCGAGAGTGATGGCAAACTCGAAGGCCGCCTTCGCAAATCGAGCATTTGTCCCGCATACCTCGATCGTCGACATGACTTCGCATAACTGCCTGACAACATCCTTCATCTCTTCCACCGTGTGCTTTTGTATAAGATCCGATCTGCAGATATCTCCGTTATCCTCGTCTTGGTGTAGGGAATCTGGGGAGAGCAAGGCTAGCGAAATATCTAGGCTGGACATATAAGCGTAGTAGATATCTATCCACGTCACCCCATTTATCTGGCCTGCGTGCCATAGGTTGATAATGAGATGCCCGCAGCGCATCGCACTAGTCAGGCAGACCTTGCACAATGCTCTTATCTTACGCGCATCCGGCCCGAGGGGATATTCGCCGTTAGCAGATTCAATAGTCTCGAAAAGGAACGGGCGTGCCAGGAAACTAAGAGTATGTTGGTAACGGATTTGGAGCAACATAGCGCTCCGCCACTGATTATCGCTGCCGTCCGTCCTATCCTCGTAAGCTACTGGTCTAAGTCGTCTTGGGAGAGCCTCTTCCCAACCTGCCACGATCTTCAGGAACTCCAAGGCTCGAGCATACATCCTCCCCGGAACAAACCCGGGGTCGAAGATGCCACGCCGCACAGCAGCGAGTAACATGTCTAACCGAGCCGAACGCTCGATATATCGCGGAAGGAGTAGATTCGCGTCCAGGTAGTCGTCGTTCGGGATCCCAACGTCCATTTCCCTATCATCAATCGCGCTAGGTCGTCCCAACGAACAGCATAGAAACTGTTCGTAACCGTACAGGGTCCACCAAACCAGCTTTCGAAGTTGTCTCTCAACCGGGTCGAACAGGCTCGAACTGCTCTCGCGATGCATACCAAGGGCTATCGCCAGTCGGCAGGCCGCGCCGTGGAACGTCCAGGCGCTGGTCCGGTCATTGGTATTGTGATAATATAGCGAGAGGAGCATATAGGCGCACACGTTTGGAAGACTCGAAGTGCCAAGGAGAGGCGGTAGTTGCTCAACGTGCGAGAACCATTTCCGTTGAAAGTCCAGCGACTCGCTGTTCTGCGGGAGCGATCGAGATCCCATGATTAAGATCATATACAGACAACACAGCCAACCAACCGATACGGAGGTTTCTTTGACGCGGATGCTCTGGTTTCTAGTGTTGTGCGCCTCCCAACAACGCCACATCTTCTCGTACGCGGTTTGAAACGTCAGCCGGTGGAATAAGATGAAGTTCGGATGGACGGAATTGAAGTAGGCTTGAACACAGGCGTCTGCTCGGTCTTTAGGGGGTAATTCAAGTTGGGACACTCTCTTGCGATACCTCCAGAATTCGGGGTCGTTGGGATGGTCTTTAAGCATTTCTTCGCATATCTCGGGAGGAGAATCGCCATCAAGATGATCCAGGACGTTGTTACCCGGTGAACCGGAGCCGTCTCTCCCCGAAGGAGACTTCACTGGTCGTCCACGATCACCAGTCCCGCCCAGAGAAGCGGCCAACGGATTATTGTGGAAGATCTGACCTCTGTCACCTGTAGAATTGTCGCCCGTCCGCTCGGATCTGCCTGGGCTCTCCGTGTCCTGGAACCGCCGTGTAAACATGTCACGCATTTTGCCGAAGAAAGCAAGGCTCCCACATGGCCCTATGTAGTGTGGCCGGCCCGTAGCATCCCTTATCAAGCCGGTATTTTCAGCATTGGGGTCCGCGGTACTACCCGTACCCGATTCGGGTGATGGCCGCGGAGTAGTCATCGGCGCAGATCTCATGAGATAGGACGGAGGCAATATTGTCTTGCTGTCATCGGTCCCCGCTATAATCAGGTTCGATCCGATTCCCGGCTCTGATAGGCCCGTGAATAGTTCGGAGGACGTAGCCGCCCCTGGCTCTGTCTTTGGCGCATGGTCGCTCTGCTGAGGTTGATCGGACGACTCGCCAAAGTCGGGCATAGCAATGGCTCTTTCTCGACCGAAGGCCACCAACTCTTCCGCGGTGGCTCGGGGATTTAGATCGGGAAACAGTCCCGAAACCAACGCCTCGAGGGCTCGGTATCTCTTGTCTAGATTCTCGACGCTACCGTAGACCCGTTGCTTGCGCGGCATCGTCGTCACGCACGGGATCCCGGTCTCGACGCACAACTTGCAAGGGGGCTGGTCACCGGGTCTCGACGCATCGCTATCGGACCCCGGAGCGGCCTTGAGGCGTACGCACTTGCATCTTCGTGTCTTACAAGCGTCGCAACTGACCTGGGTCCTCTTCCGCTGGGAGTTAGGAACACGGCGCTTAGCTCTAAGTTGTTCCCTTTGCTGCGCTGTCGCCGTCGATGCGCCGGAACCGAGGCTTTCATTAGCTATGAAAGCGGACGGCCCGCTATGACCCTGTGGTCTCGGGCCCGGCTGCGACGCCCCGGACGATATGTTGTACGGATCGGAGATGGCCGCGGCGGATGCGAGGTGGCTTAGACCCTCATGTTGTCCCGGTAGCGGTACTATAGGGCTATGTCCCAGAATGGTAGGATCGGGAACGGTAGGGCTGGCCATAGAGCCGGGCTGGAGAAAGTGATGGGGAAGATCTGGTCTCCATAGTTGCTGTCCCGAGGACCCTAAGTCATCCGGGTGCTGGGCTTGCTTAGAAGGATCCATCCAAGGACTGGGGGTTCGGCCAGCCGATGTTACAGCTGTATTACGCTACCTCGAGGAAGCGTTTGATGTGTAAAGAGACTGAGATCTGAATGTGCAACCAAACATTTAGAACTAATTATTGTCGCAATAATAATCAGGCGATGAAAGTAAGCGAATAACTATTCACTCATAGCATTCGGCAGGGTGAAGAGCGGATGCTAACCCAGATCTGTTGCATCGAACCCCAAGGGGCCCGCACTTTGGGCTGTAGGAGAGAATACGAGAGTCATAATTACATCACAGTCCCCTACTTGGCTCTATCACCATGACGACTGCTGCTTCGAACACTGTCAAATGCAAGCCCCACGACGAGAAAAAAAAAAAAAAAAAAAAGAACGAAGAGATGGGAAGGGCCTTGGTTTAGCGATAACGCCCCTTCGATAATTGGGTCGATCTATGGAATTTAGCGGAGCTTAATATCTAGGACCGGACGTGAGGAATTTGACGATTATGCCCAATCTGCACTTGGATGGTTTGCATACCTAGGTATGCATCTACGTCTTTTTCTTTCGTATTTTCTTTTTATAAGCCTCTTACCTTCTTAGTGGCATAGCTTTCTTACGGTTTGTTATAATAAGTAAATTAGAAGCGCTACCATATTCGGAATAATGCATGCTCTCGCGTGGTGATTTTCGCTTATTCTCGTCCGCGGCGGACTTACAATAATAGATTAGGACGTCTATTATAACGTGTGTAAATTGAAGATATCTCTCGGCCTAATCTGGGTCCTACGGGGCTTCCATCCCTTTACCGTGTGCGTAACAGGCAGGTAAGTTTCGATATAGATGCGGCACGGCGTATGGTCCTGGTAGGGGCTTTGTCCCAACGAGTCAGAACTACGTCGTGAATGTAGTAAGGGCTCGCCTTGATCCGCAGGAAATTTTTAGTATGGACTCGAAGGCCCCATTACCCGTGAAGTAGGGAGAGGGAAGAGAAACCTAACCAAAATAAACCGCGCTTGAGGTGCTGATACTGCGTTTGAGGGACAGGCGAAGCCTGCCAAAGGCGGTCGTGCTTCAGAGCCGTCCGCCCAAGCGTACCTAACCCTTAGGGCTAATCCTTGTCCCGAACCTAAGTCCGCTAGAGGCCTCAGCTACTGCCACTCTAGTCATATAGACATCGGACTCTTGCGCGACGGGAACGCCTCCCAGAGTTTAACCCGTGTCAAAGAGGTATTTTAGGAAGGTTCCTACCTTCGTTCGGGTAGTCGTAGAGCCTCGCCGCCAGTTGAGCTAAAAATAGGAGACGAGGTAATAATATACCATGTGTTTCTGGTGGTGTGGGTAGATGCGACACGGCTTTCATCCATTGCTACATTGAAATACCGCAAGACCGGAGAAGAAAAGCTTCACTCAAGCTTAACCGTTGGATTCCGGAGGCGGTCGTATAATTATTCCCTACATCTCCGCGCTCGTATCAACCTATCTCTCGATTTTGAAAGCACACCTCCTTGCTGAGGTAGTGTAGTCGCCTTCCGAGGAGAATTAATTATTATGATATTATACCCGTCACATCCATACGTCCTAGATCCATATACACCCGTCTACGTCACAAAACTCACTCGCCTTCAGGATCCGCTTCTCCCCCGTCCCCCCCCCTTCTTCATCCCTCGTCCGGCCCTCTTCCTCCACTATCCGCATGCTCCTCCTCTTTAACCTGACTCGCGTCTCCCTCGGCTTGCCGGCTAGCGTCCCCGCGCTTAAACGCCCTACGGAGCTCGCACCGTCCCATGTTCTTCCCGCCGGCCCTGCACTCGGCGCACTTGCGGCCGTGCTCGACGAGCAGGACGTGCAAGCCGTACTTGAGCGCGTCGGGCACCCTCGCGTCGAGGTGCGCGAACGCCTCGTCGCGGGTCGCCGTCGGCGGCCGCCAGCCCATGATGCCCGTGATCCGGTGCACGTGGGTGTCGACGGCGAAGCTGTCGCGCCCCACGCAGAACAGCAGCACGCAGCTCGCCGTCTTGGGGCCCACGCCCCGGAACGAGATCAGCTCGCGCATGGCCGCCTCGTCGTCGCCCGCCGCCTCCAGCCGCAGCAGGTGGTCTAGCGAGTACGTCCCGTAGCGCCGCTTCACCTGGTCGAGGATGTCGACGATGGCCCGGCTCTTGACGCCGCCCAGCCCGCCTCTGGCTATGGCCTTCTCCAGCTTCGCGGCGCCGCCCGTCGCGACCGCGTGCCACCGCTCTTCCGAGTCGCCGCTACCGTACACCTCGTCCATGTCCAGCTTGGCGCGCGTGCTGTTGCTGTTGCTGGTGTTCTGCGACAGGATCGTGCGGACCAGCGCGTCCAGCACCGACGGCGCGTCCCCGCAACCAGCCCTGTCGGCCGGTGCGCTGACCTTCTCGGGCCGTTGCCGTTCCCCATGCAACGCCGTCAGGACCTCGTACGCTCTCCGGCAGTCCTCGGGCATCGGCCGCGGGAAGTCCGGGAATGGCGACTTATTGGCGAATTGGGTATACGACTTTAGCTTCTTCGCCCGGAGACCCGCCTCCTTGTCTCCCTTGCCCTCCTTGCTCCTGCTCTTCTTCTCTCTGTCTGCAGCCTCCTTTCTTGAACTTGACATCTCAGTCTTCGCTAATTTAGCTGGAGTCTTGCTCTCATCGGTCTCTTCTTCATCCTTGACTCTAACTCTCTTGCTCCGTCGCGCGGACGCGGATAGTGGCGTGGCGGACGGCGCGTTTTCTTGTTTGATAGGTAAATCTCCTCCTTTTTTATTCCTTGCGCTCCGTCGAAGCGTCGCCGGTCGTTCCGCGACGCTATCCGCTTCGGCCTCGACGGCGGCCCCAGCCATCGTTACGGAAACTCAAGTAACCAAGTAATGTAATGTATTTATTTTCCTCTTCCGTTTCCCTTTTTGAAAAACGAAACAAAACAGAACAGAACCTGGAAATCCCTAGTGGTGTTAAGTGAGTAGATGTTCTAGGTACAAGGTACCTAGTAATAGCGATATAGATGGAAATCCTAGGTATTGCAGGGAACGGGTAGGTACATGTAATACGGCGGGTAGTGATGTCAAAGACACCCCAGCAGCTTACGAGCAGGTACTACGCAGTACCATAGGGGAACTCCCCCTTTTCCTTCTTTCTTTTTTCTTTTTTCTTTTTCCTCCTTTTTTTTTTTTCAGCGGTCGGTGAAATTATTAGGTGGCTTTAACAGCTGAGCTTAAACCTTAAGCGGGTAATAAATATACGTCGAATCGTAAAAAGATTTTTCGTTAAACCGTTAAATCGAAAATTTTTTAAATGTTAAATTTATTTTTTAACTATAATTACGTAAAAATTATAAAAAGTTATAAAGTATATATTATTAAATTATATAATTATTTAATTAAATAATAAATTTATAATATAATTAAAAATAATAATAAATTTATTTTTATAAATTAAATAAATTATAATAAAAAAATTATTATAAATATATAATATTAAATAAATAAAAAATCGTTAATAAATAATCGAAATAAAATTATACGATTATATAATAAAAAATAAAAAAATAAAAAAAATTAATTAAATTATATATATTTAAAAATTATAAATAAATTAATTTTATATTAATCGATATTTATATTTTTTTTAAAAGTTTATATTTTAAATTTTTATCGTATAAAATAACGAAATATTTAATAAAAATATATTTATTATTATTATTATTATTATTATAACGAATATTTTAATATAAAATTATATTATTATATACGATTTTTAAAAAATAATAAATTATCGATAATATAATATAAAATAATTTCGTTATTTTATTTTAATATATATAAATTTTATAATTTTTTTTATTATAATTTAATATAATTAATTTAATTTTATTAAATAATTAATATCGAAGTTTCGATTAATTACGTAATTAAAATTTATATATAAAATTACGGTTTAATTTTAATATAACGTATAATATTAAAAATTAAAAATTAAATTTTATTAATATTATAAAAAAAAAAAATTAAATTACGATTTTATATATAAATTTTAACGATATAATTAATTAAAATTTCGATATTTATTATTTAATAAAATTAATTTAATTATATTAAATCGTAATAATTTAAAAATTTATACGTTTTATTATATTTTTAATCGAATTATTTTAATTTTTAAAATTTTATAATATATAATAAAAATTTTAATATTACGAAATAAATAAATAATAAATAAATATAAATAAAAGTATAATAAAATAAATAATTATTTAAATATATTATATATATAATAATATTTATATATAATATTAAATATTAATAATTAATTTTTTACGTTTAAATTTTTAAATTTAATTAATTATATCGAATAATTAAATTTTAATATTTTTAATTATTTTAAAAACGAAAATTAAAATCGATATCGATTTTTTAATTTAAATAAATATTAAAAATAATTTAAAAATAATTTTAAATACGTTATTTATTTATACGTATTTTTTTACGTTTATAATAATTAAATTAATTATTTAATATATATTAATAAAATAATATATATTACGTCGATAAAAACATTTATTATTATTATTATTATTATAATATTCGATGTAAACATTATAAAACTAATTAAATAAAATAATATAATATTAAAAAAAATTTTAATTTATTTTATAATTTATGTAAATATATTTTAAAAATAAAACGATGTTAATAATTATTACGTAAACGGTTATAAATAATTAAAAATTATATTTAATAATAAAAATATATATAAATTAATTTATTTTCGAAATTATTAATTAATAATTAAAATTATATTAATTTTAATTTTCGATATTAACGGTTTTAATTTAATTATAATTATTAAAAGTAATAATTTATTTTAATTTAAATTAATAATAAATATTATTAATTAATTAAAAAAATAAAAAAATACGAATTTAATTTTATTTATTAATTTTAAATTATTTTTATTATTAATTTATTTACGAAAGTTTTTTTAATTTTCGTTAAAATTTAAATAATATAATTAATCGAAATAATATTATCGGTTATTTTTAATCGTTTATTATTATTATCGATATAATAAATAATTAATTATATAAATTTTAAAAGAAAATTTTTTTTTAAATTTTAATTAAAAAATTTTATTTAATATTAATAAAATTAACCGTTTTCGATTTAATTATTTTATTTAAAAATAATAATATTAATATATTATCGTTAAAAACGAATATTTCGTAATAAATTTATTTATTATTTATTTAATTTACTCGAAAATATTTTAAAAATAAATATAATAAAATTTTCGAATTTTATTAATTTAATTTAACGTAATAATATTAAAAAATATATAATATATTTAATCGAAATTTCGAAATATAAAAATTAAATATTTAAAATTATAAAATAAAATTAATACGTAAATATTTTAAAAAAAATAAAATATAAAAAAATTATTATAAAAAACGTAAATTATTATAAAAAATACGAATTTTTATAAAAAACGCGAATTTATATAAAAAATATAAAATATTATAAAAAATACATTTATTTATATTTTAAAATATATTAATAAATAAATTTCGAATAAATTTTTATTAATATTAATTAAATTATTATTTTTAAAACATTTTAAAAAAAAATTATCGAATATAATTTATTTTTAAATTAAAAAAAATAAAATTAAAAATTTTATTAATTTAAATAATAATTATAATTAATAAATTTTAATATTATTTTTTAATTATTTAATAAATATTTAATTATTTATTAATTTATTTTATAAATATTTATATTTATATATTAATTTATTTAAAATAAATATTTAAATATTTATTAATCGTATTTAATTTAATTATATATTTTAACGAAAAATTTTAAATTATTAATTATTTATTTACTTTAATATTTAACGTAACGTTAAATAAATACGGGAAAATAAAAATAAAAATAATCGAAAATAAAAAAATTACGATTAAAAATATTATAAATTTAATATAAAAAAAATTAATAAAATTTTTAAACGTATTATAAATTACGTTATAATATTTACGAAATAATAACTTCGTTTAAATTATATAAATAATAATATAAATAAAAATAATATTATTTTTAAAAAATATTATTTTAATCGATTTATAAATTTTAAATAATATTAATAATATTATTTTATATAATAATTTTATAATAATTTAATTATATTTTTAATTAATTACCCGTTTAAATATTATATAATATAAATAATATTCGATAAAAAAATATATACGTTTAATAATATATAATAATTTAAACGTATATATAAACTTTTAAAAAAAATGGAAAAAAATAATAAAAAAAAAACGAAACGTTTATTTCGTTTTAATATAAAATAATTTATTAATAATTATCCCATTATAATTTTAATAATATAAACATTAATATTATTACGTTTTTATATCGTTTATTATTATTAATTTTTTTTTAAATTTAAATAATTTTTTTTATATAATAATTAAATTAAAAAATTTATTATATTTATTAAATTTAATTTATAATTAATGTTTTTTATCGGTTAATTTTATTCGTAAAAATATATTATTTAAATTTATTTATTAATAAAATTTAACTTATTTTCGTTTTTAAATAATTTAAATATTTATTTTTTTTAAAAAATATTATTTTCGTATTATTTACCGTGGAAAATATAAAAAATAACGAGAAAATAATAAATAATATATTCGTAAATTTAATTATTAATAATATAATAATAAATAACGAAAAATTAAATAAAAAAAACAATATAATTAACTCGTTTTTTTTTAAATTAATAAACGATTTTAATAAAATATATTATTTTTTAAATTTTTAAATTAAAATAATAATATTCGAATAATTTATTTTAAAAATATATTTAATTAATCGTATTAAATATATATTAAAATATTCGTTTTAAAATTATTTATTTTTTATTAATTAATAATATTATTTCGATTTATATTAATATTAAAATTATTTTATTTCGTTTATTTTTTTCGATAACGTTAATAAAAAATCGAAATTTTCGAACGGTATTTTTCGATATCGAACGAAAAAATTATTAATATATTATTAAATAACGACGTTTTAAATATATTTTTTTTATTTACGTTTAATTAAAATATATCGAAAAATTATTATTTTATAATAAACGAATAATTAAAACGACATCGATAAAAATAAAAATAAACGTAATTTTTATTAACGTAATATTACGATTATTACGATTTAATATAATTAACTTAATTTTATTAAATATTCGACATTAAAGTTTTGATTAAATATACCGTCGAAATTTATATATAAAATCGCGATTTAATTTTTTTTTTTTATAATATTAATAAAATTTAATTTTTAATTTTTAATATTACGAATTATATTAACGATTTTTCATTTTATAAATCGATATTATTCGTTTAAAATATTTCGACATCGAAAATAAAATCAATAATTAAATCGTTTAATTTTATTAATAATATATTTTATTTTATTTTAAAAAAATAATTAATAATTATAATATATATAAAAATAAATATTAAACGTTTAAAATCTTTCGTATCGACGTTATATTCGAAATAAAATCGACGTTTAATTTTTCGATTAATTTCGAATAATTTTTTAAAAGTAAATATAATATATAAAAAATTTTAAACGTTATTAAATTTATATAATTATATCGTTTTTTTTCCTTTTTAATAAATAATTAAATTATTAATGTTTAACTTTTAATATTTAATATATATAAGTATTTTAATAAAAAATCTAATAATATATCGATATTAATTTTTTATAATAATTTTTTTTAAATTATATTACGAAAAATTATCGTTTTATTTCGAAAAATTATAAATTAAAAATATATAATAAAATTATTAAGTTTAATATTAATAAATAATATTATAATATACGGTTAATTTAAATTATTAAACCGTTAATTAATAAATTTTATACTTTTATATAATAAAAAAAATAATAAAAACGATAAAAAAAATAACGTATAATTTTTATATAATATTATAAATAAAACCTTTTTTAAATTTAATAAAAAAAATAATTATAATCGAAAATATATTAATTTATAAATAAAAATAAACCGTTGAAATAAATATAAACGTATAATTAATAAATTATTTTATTAAATTATTAATTATATATTTATATTTAACGGTTTATTTTTATTCGTAAATATTTTTTATTATTTCTTTTTATTTTTATTTAAAATTATTTTATATAATCGAGGTAAAATAAACGTTATTAATATATTATTATTTAATAATTAACTTTAAATAATAAAATTTACCGTTTTAATCAAATTTTTAAAAACTTAAATTTTTATTTTTTTATCTTTTCGATTAATACGTTTATTTTATTATTTAACTCGTTAAAATACGAGTTATTTAATAAAATATTAAATGTTAAAAAAAAATTTATACGTAATATCGACGTTAAAATAAACGGCGATATTAATAACGAAAAAATAAAATATATATACGCGTATATATATTTAATAAAACGATTAACGAAACGATTAATACGATCGTTAAATTTAAAAATAAACGACGAAAATATTTTTTAATTAATGTTAAATTTAAACGAAAAAAAACGAATAATTATTTATAAAAATTTATTTAATTTTAATTATTAAATTTAAATTCGTTTAATTATTAATTTTTTAAATTAAATACGAAATATTTATTTATTATATAAAATAACTTTTTACGTTTTTTTTCGTTTAAACGAATATTTAATTTATTAAATTTAAATTTATACGATTTTTATTTATAATTTAATTAAATCGTTTTAATAATAAAATAATAAAAATTAAATGTTTTTTATATTTTTAATAATTCGAAAATATTTTTTAAGTTAATTTTTTTTTTATTATTAATATTATTTTCGAAAGTTTTTTTAATAATTTTATTTATTTAATAAAATATTTTTTTTAAATTTATAAATTAAAATATCGATTAATTTCGAATATTATAATAGAAATAAATTTAAAATTATAATTAATAAATAAATTATATAAATAATTACGATAAAATATTAATTATTATTTTAATTTTAATATTTCGATCGATTAAAAAATATAAAAAAATTTAATAAAAAAATAAATATGAAAATTACGATTAAAATTTTCGTATAAATATATATTATAAAATTTATATAATAAAAATTATTTATTATTATAATATTAATTAAATAATAACGTTTTATATTATAATATTATTATTTATTTAAATAAAAAAATAAATTATTTAAATTAAAAGTTATTTTCGTAAAATAATATAATAACTTTCGATTTTTTTCGAATTTTACGATTATTTTTATAATTATATACTTTTTAATATAATTATTAATATAACTTTTAATATAACTTTTAATATAATTTTTAATATAATTTTTAATATAATTTTTAATATAATTTTTAATATAATTTTTAATATCGTTTTTGTAATATTTTTTAACTTTTACGAAAAATCATTCGTATTATTTTTTAAAAAGTCGTCGCGAAAAATTACCTTTATTATTTTTCGATAAAACCGTCGTAAAAACCTACCTTTTATTATTTTTAAAAAAGTTATCGCGAATAACTATTTTATATTATTTTTCGATAAAACCGTCGCGAAAAATTACCTTTATTATTTTTCGATAAAATTGTTACGAAAAACCACCCTATACCACCTTTTAATAAAATCGTCGCGAAAAACTACCTATACTACTTTCGAAAAAACCGTCGCGAGAAATTACCCTTATTATTTTTTTAAAAATTTTTCGAAAAAACCGTCGTAAATAACCACCCGTATAATCTTTTTATATTTAATTTTAAATATATAATTCGAAAAATCTTTCGAAAAATATTACGAAAAATACGTCGAATTAAAATTAAATTTATATAATTAAATTTATATAATTAAATTTATATAATTAAATTTATATTTATAATTAAATTTATATTTATAATTAAATTTATATTTATAATTAAATTTATATAATTCGAATTTTTTAAATAAAATTATATATTAAATTAAAATTAAATTTATTTAATTTAATTTATTTAATTCGATTTATTTAATTCGATTTATTTAATTCGATTTATTTAATTCGATTTATTTAATTCGATTTATTTAATTCGATTTATTTAATTCGATTTATTTAATTCGATTTATTTAATTCGATTTATTTAATTCGATTTATTTAATTCGATTTATTTAATTCGATTTATTTAATTCGATTTATTTAATTCGATTTATTTAATTCGATTTTTTTAAATCGAATTATACGTTAAATTAAAATTAAATTTATATTTATAATTAAATTAATTTAATTAATAAAATCGTTTATTAAAATGTAAATAATTTTAAATATAATAATTATAATATATGTAACGATTTAATTAAACGGTTTAATTAATTAAATAAAAATAAAACGTACGCGTAATTAATTAACGTAACGTAACGTAACGTAATATAATATAATATAATATAATATAATATATAATTAATATAACGTAAAAAATATAATTCGTAAATTTTTACGTAATTAAATTTTTTTTATTAAAAAAAAAATCGAAATAATATTTCGAAAAAACCTCGGGCATTTATTTTTAATAATATAAATTTTATAATACGAAAAAATAAATATTTATTTAATTTATTAATAAAATATAAAAAATATTTTATTATTTATTATATTATATAAAATAATTTATAATTTATATAAAAATATTCGAAATATAATATTAAAAAGTAAATTAATATAAAAGTAATATTACGTATTATATAATAAATAAAAATTTAATTTTATTAATATTATAAAAAAAAAAAAATTAAAACGCGTATTAAAAAATCGTAATTTATATAAATATATCGACGATAAAATCGTTTAACGTTTAAATATTAATTCTTTAATAAAGTTAAATTATTACATTAAATCGTAATAAAAAATATATATTAAAAAAATTATTAAAATATTATATAATCGTTTTATAATATAAAATAATTTAAAATATAATGTAAAATAATTTTATTACTTCGTTTTATTTATATAAAAATATAATTATTTAACATTATTAAATAATAAATAATAAACTTTTAAACGATTTTTTTATTTTATTTTTTATATATATATAAATTACGATTTTCGAATTATAATTTAAATTTTTTTTTTTTATAATTTTAAAAATTTACTCGTATTATTATTAATTAAAAACGAAATAAAAAATAATTTTATCGTTTTTTAATAATAATGTTTTTTATTATAAATATACGGTAAAATTAATTATTTTATTTAATTAAAATATATAAAAAATTTTATTAAATATATTTTTATTTTAAATTTAATAAATTTAAATATTAAAATAATTAAATTATAATTTAATAAATAATAAAAATAAAATTTTTTATTATTTATAAATAAAATTTTATAATTATTATTTTCTTTTATTTAATATTTTTAAAAAATTTTTTTATTAAATATATTTATTTTTAAAATATATTAATTAAATATTTTTATTTATTTAATTTAAAATAATTAATAAACGAAACATTTTATATAATTATAATAGTTTATAAATTAAATCGATAATAAAAATAAATATTTTAATTATTTTTATTAAATTTTTAACGATAATTAAAGGTAATTAATTAATCCGTAAATTTATAAATAAAATTATAAATTTTATAAATTAATAAATTTTAAAAAAAAAGTAGTTTTTATTACGTCGTTTTCGTAAATTATATCGAAATAATCGACATAAAAAACGTTATAAATTCGAAAAAACATTTTTTTTTTATTTAAATATCGTTTAAAAATTTAACGAGTTTAATATTAAATAAATAATTAAACGAAATACGTCGAAACGTTTATATAAAAACGTAAATATTTTAATAAAAATCGAATTTATAAAAATATTAACACGTATAATTTTAATTAAACTTTACTTTAATTTTAAATAATTTATATTAAATATTATATTTAACGAATATTTATTTATATATATAATTTATAAAATAAATAATATCGATATAATTTTAAAAACGAACGAAAATATTATTTTTTATTATATAATAAATTAAATACGTTTCGAAAATTTAAAATTAATATTAAAATTTATTTTAAAAAAAATAAATAAAAATTATTTCGTTATATATTAAAATAATATAATTTTTCGAATTAATTTTAATAATATATTTTTAGATTTTAAATTAAATATTATTTTTTATATTAATTAATATTATGTTAATAATTATATTTTTTATCGTAAAATACTTAAAATAAAAACGTATAATTTTATTAAAATAAATATATAAATAAACATTAATAAAATTATTATTATAAAAATTATTTTCGTTAAAAATAATAATTTTAAAACATCGTTAATAATAATATATAATAAAATTATTATAATATAACGATTTATACATTTTAATTTTATAAAAGTTTTAAAAATATAATCGAAAAATTTCGAATAATAACGAAATTTATAAATTATTTATATAATTATATCGATAATTTTATATATTTTCGAAATTTTTTTTTTCCGTTAACGCGTATAATTTTTAATAATAAATCCCTAAATTCGAATATATATACGTTTATATTTATTTTACAACGTATTAAAAACGTTAAATTATATACATTTTTAAAATATTATACATTAAAACATTTCGTTAAATAATTTTTTTATTATATAAAATTACGTATTATATCGATTTAAAAAAATAATTAACGATTTAAAATATATTATTATATTATTTTAAAATAATTCGAAATAATTTAATTTTATATATATTATTATTTTTAAATATTAAATAAACGATAATATATACGATTAATTTTTCGATATATACGTTTTAAATTATTATTACTTATATATATTAATAAAACTATTAAATTTAAAAATTATCGATATAACGCATTATAATATATTAATAAAACGATTAAATAATTAATTACGTAATATTATAAAATCGATTAAATATATTTATATTAAAAATATAATATTTTTTTCCTTCGATAAAAAATTTATTTTAACGATAATTTTAAAATATTCGATTTAATTATTTTTAAACGAAATGTCTCCTTTTAAAAATAAATAAAAAAAAATAATATAACTCGAAAACCTACGATTTTATAAAAATATAATTAACGGCGAAGTCGTTTTTTTATATTTTATTATTAATTTAATAAAGTTAAATTAACGTGTAATATCGTAATAAAAATAAAAATTTTTTTATTTAAATATATATAAAATCGATTAAATTCTTTTTATAAAAATTAAATAAATTAAAAAAATAATAAATTAAACTTTATTATTTTTATTTATTTATTTATATATTTATTTATTAAATTTACATTTTATAATTTTTTATATTATAAAATATATATAATATATATATAAAAAATAAAGAAATATTAATTATAAATAACTTTTATATAATTATTATTTATAATATTATTTCGTAATATTTTTAATATAAATATATTATTTTATTTAAGTTTATAAGTTAAAAATTTAAAGGTTAAAAATAAAAAATAATATATTAAATCGTAGTTTTAAAAATTTTATAAATATTAAAATAAAATAACGAAATTATTTCGTATTATATTATCGATTATTTTTATAATATTACCATTAAACGATTACGTAATATAATGATATTTAAAAATAAGTTTTAATAATTTATTTTTTAATATTTATATATTTATTTATTAAAAATAAATAAAAATAATTATTTTTACGAAAATAATAATTAAAAATTTCATGTATTTATTATAAATTATATATAATAACGACTTAATTATTTAATTTTTATTAATGTATTAAATTTACGATATATTATTTATTAAATTTATAATATTTTATTAATTAAATTATAATTTTTATTTATTTATTAAAATTATAAAAATTTATTTATTAAATTATAATATTTTATTTATTAAATTTTAATACGTTATTTATTAAATTTATAATATTTTATTAATTAAATTATAATTTTTATTTATTAAAATTATAAAAACTCGTTTATTAAATTATAATATTTTATTTATTAAATTTTAATACGTTATTTATTAAATTTATAAAAGATTATTTATAAAACTTATATATAATACGATATTTATTAAACTTATAAAAAATTATTTATTAAATCGATAAAATGTTATTTATTAAATTTATAATATAACATTTATTAAATTTATAAAAAGTTATTTATTAAATTTATAATACGTTATTTTTTTAATTTATAAAATGTTATTTATTAAATTTATAAAAAATTATTCGTTAAATTTATAATATATTATTTATTAATTTTATAATGTATTATTTATTAAATTTATAATGTATTATTTATTAAATTTATAATACGTTATTTATTAATTTTACGATATATTATTTATTAATTTTACGATGTATTATTTATTAAATTTTAATTTTTTTTAATAATATTTAAAATCGTTATCGAAAAAAATTTATAAAATTCGACGTATAAAATTATTATAATATTATATAATAGTTTAATTTTATTAAAAAATTAATAACGAAATTTAAAATACGATTTCGTTTCGATTTTTCGAATCGCATTTTAATTTTTTTTTTTTATATTATTAACGTAACGATATTTTAATTTTTAAAATTCGATTCGTATTAAATTTATAATTTAAATTAATTTAAAAATAATTATATATAAAGTCGATGTAATAATAATTATAGATAAAAAATCGATGTAATAATAATCGTCGATAAAAAATCGAAAAATAAATTTTAAATTTTATAAATAATTTTTTTAAATATTATTATAATTTTTTATTATATAAAACGTTTAATATATACGGTATTTTTATTTTCCATTTTTATATTTTTATATATAATTTTATATAAAATGATATTTTTACGTTATTTATTATAAATTAAAAATTAATTCGTATTATTTATTACGCGTAAAATTAATATTTTTAAAATTTATAATCGTATTTAATCGTAATTAAATTTTTATTATAAATTATTACTTTAAAATTAAAGTAAAAATAAATATTATTAATTAATCGTATCGAAAAAAAATTTAATCGAATATTAATTTTTTAATAATATAATTACGAAATATTTATATTATTTATAATAAAATATATTAAAATTTATTTTTTAAAATTTCCTTTAAAATATTTTACTTTTTTAATTATATTTTACCTTCGATTATTTAAATATCGTTTTTTTTTTATTATTTATTTTTATTTTATTTTTAATTTTTAATTTTTATTTTAATTAATATAAATTTTATTATATAATTAATTTTTTAATTTAATTTTATTATTATAATTAAATATATAATTAAAATTACTTATAAATTATTTAAAATAATAAACGTTTTAACTTTTAATTAAAAGTAAAAAATATTTAACGTTTTATAATAAATTTAAAATAAAATAATTTTTTTATTTTAAAATTTACGTTAATATATTTAAAATTAATATTATTAATATTAATATACGATTAAATAATATTAAATTTTATTTTATTAATTTAAAAAATCGTATAAATAAATTTAAAATTCGATTCGATAATTTTAAAATTCGATTCGATAAATTTAAAATTCGATTCGACGTATTCGAAATTCGATTTAATATATTCGAAACTCGAATCGACGTTTAATTCGACTTTTTAAAAATTCGTTTAAAAATTTCGTAAGTTATTTTTTTTTATTTTTTTTTATTTTTTTTTATTTTTTTTTATTTTTTTTATTTTTTTTTATTTTTTTTTTTTTTTTTTTTTTTTTTTTTTTTTTTTTTTATTTTTTTTTTTTTTTTTTTTTTTTTTTTTTTTTTTTTTTTTTTTTTTTTTTTTTTTTTTTTTTTTTTTTTTTTTTTTTTTTTTTTTTTTTTTTTTTTTTTTTTTTTTTTTTTTTTTTTTTTTTTTTTTTTTTTTTTTTTTTTTTTTTATTTTTTTTTTTTTTTTTATTTTTTTTTTTTTTTTTTATTTTTTTACTTTATTTTATTTTTTTTCGTTTTTTTTATTTTTATATTAAATTTTTTAAAAGTTTTAATATTAATTTAATTTAATGATAACGACGTTAATTTTTTAATAAAATTTTTTAATAATTATATAATTATTAAAAATAATAAATTCGAATTATTTTAATTTATTTAAATTAATTAAATTATCGTCGATTTTAAAAATAAATTTTTAAACAATATTAAAAGGATAATTAATAAAAAAACCATTAATTAAAATTAAATATATAATATATTTATTTTTTTTTTAAATTTCGATTATAACGACGTATTAAAAATTTTAAATTTAAATATTTTTAAAATTATAACGATACGGTAAAAACGAGTTTTACGTATAATAAAAATAATTAATATACGTTTATAAAAGTAATAATTATTTATAAAAAATGTAATTATATATATAAATAAAAAGTATAATATTTATAAAGTTAATAAAAATAAATATAAATAAAATAAAGTTATAATAAAGTTTATTTAAATTATTTTTAAAAGATAAATTACGTTTAATTAATAAATTAATATATTAAATTAATATTATTAATTTAAATTTAAATTAAATTTTTATTTTAATATTTAAATTTTAAATATTTATAAATATTATAAATCGTAAAATTTAATGTAAATATAAATACGACGTTATATTATTATACATTTATTTAATTTTATTAAATTATCGATAATAATATACGAAACGATTTTATTATTTATTTTTTTTATATAAAATTATAATTAAAAAAAATTATATTTTAATTTTTTTTTAATAATATTAATATAATTTATTTTTAGTTTTTAAATTTTTACCCGTATTAAATAAAACGACGAAATTATTTTTAAATTTATTATCGATTAATTAATTTTATAAAATAAACGTATAATATTATAACATTTATTTTATTAATAAATATATATAATTTATAATTTTATAATTTAATTTTTTATTATATAAAATAATAAAATTAATTAATAAAAATATATTTATTATTCTTATCGTTACGATAAATATTAAAATATAATATTAATATTAATATATATCGAATAATTTTAAAATTTTATATAAATTTAAATATATACGTATTAATTATTAAAAAAAATTTTAATATATTCGAAATTAATTATTTTATATATTATCGTTAAATTTTTAATTTTATCGTATAATAATAATAATTATAATTTATTATTATTTTATATAATTAAATTACGATTAAAATCGCGGTTTTATTTATTTTTTAAATGTTAATTTTTTATAATATTTAATTTCGTACGATTTTAATTATTAATAAATATTATATTTATAAATTTTAAACCGGTTTTTATTAAATAAATCGATTAATTTAATTAACGTATTATTAATTTTTCGTTTTTTAATAATTATATTATATTATAAAAAATAATCGATTATAAATAATTTATAAAAAAATTTTATAATAATTTTATAATAATTATTATTAACGGTGTTAAAATAATTATTATTAACGATTTTAAAATAACCGTTAATAATTAATTTAAAATTATTAATAATAAATTTAAAACAATTATTATTAATTAATTTAAAAGTAATTTCGATATATAAAAAAACCGTTTTCGATTATTTTAAATCGATTTAACGTTTTTATATATTTAACGTTTTAATATTTTATATAAACGTATTATATTATTTATTAAATAAGGTAATTTTTATAATCGATATAATTAAATTTTATTTTTTAATCGACGTTAATTTAATTTAATTTTAATTATTATAAAAAGTAATTAACTTTTTAATATTAATTATCGTCGATTAAATATTATTAAATTATAACGAATTATTTATAATAATTTTAAATTAATTTTTTATTTATATTATTAATTTTTTTTAATTGTATTTTTTTTATTAATTTAAATTTTCGTTTATTTATTTTTTAATAAAATAATTATTTAATAAAAAAAATAATTCGTTAAAAGTAAAAATTTTTTTTTTATAAAATTAATAAAATTAAATATTCGATAAATCGTTATAAAAACGATAAACGAAATATCCTTCGATATTAACGTTAATAATAATTTTAATATTAAAAAAAATAAAATAATATAATTATATTTATAGTTACATTTTATTATCGAAATAAAATTATATTATAAAATATTTTTTTATTTCGTAATAAAAAGGTAAAATTATTCGATAAAAGTTAATTTTCGATTTTTATAAAAAAAATTAATAACGTTTTCGATAAATTAACGATATAATATTTAAATCGAAGTGGTTTTTTTAATTATTTTAATTATTTTACCGTAATTTACGTTAATTATAATAAAAAAGTATAATTATAAAATGTATAAATAAAAGATTTTTTTAAACGAATTATTATTTTAATTATTACTTTTAAAAATAAAGTTATTAAATATATAAATAGGGGATTTTATTTAAATAAATTAATGTTTTAGTTGTTATTTTATAAAATAAAATTATATAATATATAAAAAAATGGTTTTTTTCGAAATAAGTTATTATTTTAATTATTACTTCGAAAAATAAAGTTATAAAATGTATAAATAAAGGGTTTTTTTCGAAATAAATTATCGTTTTAATTTTTATTATAAAAAGTTATTTTTTTATTAATTAAAAAAAATTAAAAGGTTTTTTATATAAATTTATTAAAAGTTTTTATAAAAAAAAGTTAATTTATTTACGATATATAAATATAAAAGTTTAATATATATTAAAACGTTAATGATTTTTTTTTATTTATTTTTAAAGTATATTAATTTTTATAAATATATATTTTATAATTAAGTAATTATTTATAATTTTTTAATTAAAATATTTAAAAAAGTTAAATACGTTTTATTAACGTTAATTTAAAAATATAATTATAAAATAATATAAAAATTACATTTTAATAAATAATTTATTAATTATTTTAAAATTAATTATAAAATTATTATAATTATATTTTTAATATAAAATTCGATTTTATATCGAATATTTAAATTTAAATGTATTTTAAATTAAAAATATTAAATTATATTTAAATTTAAAGTTATAAAAAATAAAATTAAATTTTAATCGTAAATATTTATAACGTTTTTTTTTAAATTTAATTTAAGTATTTTTTTTTTTAAATTTTTATTATTAATGTAATATTAATACAAAATTTATTCGATATTTAATTATATAATATTAAAGTTTAATTTATATTTTAAAAAATTTATACCATTTTTTTCGATATTTAATTATTTAATACTTTTATATTTTATTTTTACGTTTATATATTCGTTATTAATATTATTTAAAATATCGTTTCGTATTATATTTATTTTTTTTTATTAATTCGAACGAAGTAAAATTAAAAAAAAACGATTTTAATTTATAATCGATATATTTATTATTAATAAAATAAATAAAAAAAATAGATATAAATAAATTTTATAATATAATAAAGTTACGATAAATAGTAAATAAATTAATGGAAATTATATTTAATAAATTTATATTTTTTATAAATTATTTTATACATATACGTTTTTTTTTTTACGTCGATATATAATATTAATAACGGCGAAATAATAAAATAAACGATAATAAAAATAACGATTATATTAATTATTATTAAATAAAAAATAGAAATTTTTATACGAAATAACGGTTATTTAAATATATATTTTCGATAAAATATAAGTGGAATTTTTCGAGTATTATAAATAAATTATTATAAAAATAATAAATAAATATTATTATTATATTTATTAAATTAATTAAAAAAAAAGGTAGGTTAAAAAATAAAATAAATATAAATTAAATTATAAAAAAAAAGTAAAAATACGTTTAAATATATTAAAAATAAATTAATATTTATTTTATAAAAACGTTAATTATCGAAGTTTTTACTTTTTAAATATTTATATTAATATAATACGTTTATTATAAAATAAAATCGATGAAAAATTTTATATTATTTAAAACGATTTAATTTAAATGAATTAATTTTATTATATATTATTTATATATATATAAATTTTAACTTTTAATGTTTTTTTAAAGTTTAATATTAAGAATTTTTTATTATTTAAAGTAATTTATAAAATATTTAGATATGATATTTAAAAATATAAATCGTTTATTATAATTAATTAAAATTTTAAAAAAAATTACGATAAATTTATTATATATATTTTTATCGATTAATATTTTATAATTATTTAATGTATTTTTATTTAATGAAATTTTATTATAAATTTATAATAATTTATTTATTTCGAAAAAATTACATTATTATATAATATAATACGTTAAAATTAAAATTAATTAATCGTTAATAAATTAATGTAAATTATTATTAATAAATAAATTTAATTAAATATCGATTCGATTAACGTAATTTATTTAATTATAATTAATATATAAAGTTAAAAATTATTTTATAAAACGTAAATTTAATATAATATTATTAATTTATTATAATACGTTTATTTATATATATTCGAAAAATATAAAAGTAATTTTTTATTATAAAATTAATATTTTATTTTTTTATTATATAAAGAAATTTTATTTCGTTTATTATCGTTAAAGATTTTTTTTTAATGTTTTATTTAACGTTTTAATTAATTTTTTTTCGATAATTATTTAATAATATTTTTTTAAATTATAAACGTTTATTTATTTATTTATAATAATATAAATTTTCGATTATAATCGAAAAAATAATTAAAAATTATAATTTTTAATAAATATTCGAAATAATTTATTAAAACGTTTTATTTTTAATCGACGATTTTTATTAATTAAAATATTATAAAATAAGTTTTTTTATTAATAAATAACCGATAAAAATATTTTATATATATTTTATTATTTTTTAAATGTATAATAAATATATCGTATATAATTATAAAAAAGTTACGTATAAAAGCGATAAAATAATAAAAAGTAATAATTATTTTTTTTAAATTTCGAAAAAAAATAAAATCGATTAATTCGATTAAATTATTCGATTTATAAATTAATGTTTTAAAAAAAATAAATTAAAATATTAATATTAAATAAAAATTTTATAAAAAATTATTTAACGTAATTTAAAAATTAATTAAAACGATTTAAATAAATTTCGAAGTTATTTTCGTTAATTTATTATAATAAATATTTCGTATATTTTATAAACGTATTTATTTTTTTTATAATTAACGGATTTTATTAATAAAATGTTAAAGTTATAATATTAAAATTATCGAATTACGAATTAATTTAATTATAATTAATTACGTACGTTTAATTGTTTTTTTTTTAAATTTATTTAAAATTATTTTTTTTTTAAAATTTATATCGAACGATATCGAATATAAAAAACTTCGATGAAAAAAAATAATAAAAAATAAATAATAACGTAATCAAACGATTATTATTTATAATTATAAATAAATAAATACGATTTAAAAATTAAAAATACTTAAATTTTAAAAAAATTAAAATAATAAATAAATTAAATATATATTTTATATATATAAAAAAATTATAAAAAATCGATTTTTAATTTATAAATTAATTAAAGATAATTTTAATAAGTTTAATTATTATATTACGAAATTTAATAAATTTAAAATTTCGTAAAAAATTAATTAATTAATAATATTTAAAAAATAAAATTTTTTAATACTATATTATTCGATAATTACGAAATAAATATAATGTCGAAATAAATTTATAATTTTTATAACATTATTTAAAAATATAAAGTTTTTATAAAAATAAATATAATATCGATATTATTTAAAACGAAATTTATTAATTTTTTAAATTAAATTATTTTATAATTTAATTATTAAATATTTAAAAATAAAATAATTTAAAGTTAAATTAATTTATTAAATTTTAAAACGTAAATTAAAAAAATAAAAAATAATTCGATATAAATTAATTTTTTATATTTTCGAATTTATAAATTTTATACGATATTTAATTTATTTTACGAAATTTTAAAATGTCGAAATTTTAAATTAATTATAATATTTATAAAAAATAAAATTAACGCGAATTTTTTTCATTTAAATTTAAATGGAAAATAATATAAAAAAACGAATAAATGATTTAAATAAACGATATAATATAACGATTTAATTAAAAGAATTTTTTTAACGAATATATATAAATTTTAAATGTTTTTAAATATATAAAACGAAATTTATTATAAAAATATATTAAAAAATCTTATAAATTTTTATATTATAAAAAATAATATAAAACGTATATCGTTTATATTATTTTTAAATTATACGATAATACGTCGAATTTAAATTATAAAATATAATAAAAAATATAATTTAAAATTTCGAAATTTAATTATATATAATATATAAATAATTATTATAAATTACGTTTTATTAAATTCGAAATTTATATAATTATCGATATATATTTTCGAAAAATTTTATAATATAACGTTAATAAATTAAATTATTTTTTTATAAACGTATTATATTAATTTTTTTAAACGATTTTTAAATTAAAATTTCGGTTATAATTTATTAAAATAAATTATAAAATAAAAATATTTTTTTTAATTTAAATATAATATTAATTTACGATATATACGAAATTATCGATTATTATCGTAAATTTTAATAATATAAAAATTTAACGAATATAAAAAAATTATTTTTTAAATTTATATAAATATAATATTAATAAAATTAATAATAAAATCGAATAATAATAATTATAATTATTTTTAATTATTATTATATATTAAATTATAAATATTTATTATCGAAAAATTATTAAACGTTAATTAATAATATTAAAGTTTTTTTTAAAAGTTAAAAAATTTAAACGATTTTAATAAAAATAAAATTTTCGATTAAATAATAATGTATTTTTTTATAAAAATATAATACGATAAAAAATCGTCGATTTTATTATAAAATAAAATTAATATCGAATTAAATTTTAATTACGATATAAAAATATTATAATTAATTATATTAATTCGATATAATTAAATATATTTAATTTTTTAAATTTTATAATAAAAGTTTATAAATAAAATTTAATATATAATTTCGAATTATAATAATTAATTTATACGTTAAAAAAAATCGTTAATTTATTACGATTTCGATAATTTTTTTACATTAAAAATATAAATTATTTATAATAAATAATTAACGAAATATTTATTAAAAATACGAAATTTTATATAATTATATAAAAAAAAAATAAAAATTATTAAATAAAAGAGCATTGATATTCGTACTACTTATTTTTGATATCGGGCCTTATCCGTACTACCAATACAAAAAGTACATCTCCTACCCCTCACTCGGCCCCACTAACGGATTCCCATACAAAAATACAGCAAACCAGATAGTCTTTTCGAGAACGGGTACGCTCTATGATTGAATTTCTTGTACATATTGAATTACATACACCTCCCACCATACCTCCCAATATATTTACCTTTATATCCCACCTATTCTAAGGATGCAAAATATAAAAAATAGATCGCCAGTTTCGCCTCAATTAGACCGTTCTAATGGTATAGGTTTCGTATCGGTGCATGCACTATATCAAAAGTTATTTGAATGTATACTTAATTCCATACGGGTGTCAAAGGGGTATGCGACCGCAAAAGGGGATCACATGACCACCCCGGGCCACCACTTACACCTTTGAATACCTCTATGGAATTGACTTTATATTCAAATAACTTTTGAAATAGGGCATGCACCGATACGAAACCTGTACCATTAGAACGGTCTAATTGAGGCGAAACTGGCGATCTATTTTTTATATTTTGCATCCTTAGAATAGGTGGGATATAAAGGTAAATATATTGGGAGGTATGGGAGGTATGGTGGGATGTATGGTGGGAATTGAATCGATTGAAAAAGTGCATAAGGTGTACATTATGTATTAACACGATTGTACGTAGATTTGTATGTGGAGCTGTTAGATACGGCATGTATTTCAATGTATTGGTAGTACGGATAAGGCCCGATATCAAAAATAGGTAGTACGAATATCAATGTTCAAATAAAATATCGTATTTTAAAAAAATTTATTTCGTATAAAATATTTAATAATAAATTTTTTAAAAAAATTATTATATATAATTAAAAAAATAATTATAAATTTCGATAAAATAATTAATAAATAATTAATAAATTTATCGTAAATTATAATTAATTAAATTTAATTTAAATTAACCGTACGTAATTTAATACGTTTTAACGAATTTTATAAAATAACGGTTTTTTTATTAAATGTATTTTTTTACGAATTTATTTATTTAAAAACAAAAACGATTATATAATTTTTTTTAACGGTTATTTTAATTTAATTTTATTATTAATTTTATTATTAATTTTATTATTAATTTTATTATTAATTTTATTATTAATTTTATTATTAATTTTATTATTAATTAAATTACGATTTTAATATAATTTTTATATTTTATAATCGATTCGATTTTTATATTTTACGATTTATACGATTTTTATATATTTACGATTTATATTTTATAATTTATATTTTATAATTTATATTTTACGATTTATATAATTTTTATATTTACGATTTATATAATTTTTATATTATACGATTTATATAATTTTTATATTATATAATCTATATAATTTTTATATTATACGATTTATATAATTTTTATAAACTTATAATTTATACGATTTTTATACCTTAAAATTCATTTATACGTATAAATATAAACATTTCGTACGAAATATTATTTTTTTTATTTCCCTTAAAAGTAAATAATTATATATACCCCCCGAACGAAATTTTTCCGGATTTTTTTTATTTTTTTTTAAAAATTATATTTCGAGGTTTTTTTTATATTTTTTTTTATTTTTCGTAGTTTACGTAAAGCCGTAATAAAAAAATATATAAAAAAAAATATCGAAATATAATTTTTAAAAAAAAATAAAAAAAACTCGGAAAATTTTTATATAAATTAATTCGATATAAATATTTATATTATTTAATATTTTTTTATTTTTTTAATTAAATATTTATCGTTAAATTTAAATTTAAATAATATTTTTTTATATTTATTATAAATATTTTTTCGTTATTTATAATATTTAAAATTTAATAATTTTAAATATAAATTATATAATTTTTATAATAAAATAATTTATAATTATTAATTTAAAAAATTATTTTTTATTAAAAAAATATTAAAATATAATAATCGAAAATATTATATTTAAAATAATATATATAATTTATAATTATATAATTTTATATTAAAAATTTATTATAATAATAATAATAATAAATATATTTTTATTAAATATTTTATTATTTTATATAATAAAAATTTAAAATATATATTTTAAAAATATATATAAATAATAATTAATATAAAATTAATTATTTTATAATTTTTATAAATAAAATAAATTAATTAATATATTTTTTATAATTTTTTTATTATTAATAGTTAATTAATTTATATATATATTATTTTATAATACGTATTTTAAAAAAAAAATATTTATATATTTTCGTTTATATAAAAAAAACTTTTTTTACGATTTTTTTATTAAATATTTTTTTTTTAAATAATTTATATAATATTAATTTTATTATATCGCGTTTATTTTTATTATTATTTTTTTATTTTATTTACGTACGTATTTATTAACATTAATTAATATTATTAAAATTAATAATATAAATTAATAAAATTAAAAAAATTATTATTACGATAATATAAAAAACTTTTATTATAATAATATACGTAATAATAACATTTTTTTTATACGATATTTTTTTATTTATATTAAAATATCGTTTTATTATATTAAACTTTTTTAAATTTTTAATATTTATTATATCGTAAAAAATTAAAAATTTGATTTAAATGTAAACTCGTAAAAAAAAATTTAACCTCGTTAAATAAAAAAATATAAATAAATTTAAAACTTTAATTAAATATATTTTTAATTTTATAATCGCTTTTATTTTTTTTAATAAATATTTTAATTATATAATAATAAAATAAAAAAAAATAAACTCGTAATTCGTTATTTTTTAATAAAAAACGATATAAATATTATTTATATTAATAAATTTAAATTTAATAAATAAAAATAAATTATACGTTCGTATAATTAAAAAAACTTTAAAAAAACTTTAAAAACGTTTTAAAAATTTTATTTTAAATAATTTTTAAATTTTATTACGTTAATTATAATCGATTTTAAAAATTACGTTAATATAAAAAAATATTTATATAAATAAAAATAATATTAACGTTATTAAATTTTTATTAAATTTTTTATTATTACGTAAACCATTAAAATAAAATAACGATAAATTAATAAAAATAAAATAAAAATAATTTAATACGTTAATATAAAAAACGTTTATATATTAAATCGAAAAAAATATAATTTATTTAAAAATATTTACATCGATATATATATACGTTACGATATAATAATAACTACGATTTTTTATTTTTTAAACGTTTAATTAATTAATCGAATACGAAAACTCGAATTTAATAATATTTATTACATCGATAAAATTATTATTAATATCGTTTTAACGACGTTATAAATTACCTTCGTAATATACGTATTTATTTTTTATTATTTTTAATAATTCGTCGTTTATATTTTATATTTTATCGCTTTTTTACCGTAATTTTTTATAATATAATTTTTTTAATAATTAACGTTTAAATTCCCGCCGTTAATTTCGTTTAACTTTTAAAATAATTAAAATAACTTACGTAATTAATCGAAACTTTAAATATTTAATATATTTATTTTTTTCGTTTTCGTTTTATAAAAAATAACCGTATTTTTTTAAATTATTATAATTAATTAATATTTTATTATTTTAATTTATATTAAACTTTAAAAATATAATTAATAATATATTTTTAATTTTATATAAAAAAAATAACTTTAATTTTTATTATCGAAAAATATTTATAAATTTTTCGAATCGTTATCGAATAATTTATATATAATATCGACGATTTTATTAAACGTTACATTGAAAAAAAATCATTATATCGAAAATTACGATTTTTTTTTAAACGATTTTATAATTTTTATTAATTAAATCGACCTTTATATTTATATCCGTTAAAAATTAATAAAACGACATTTATTATAATATTTTTTTATTCGAATTTTTAACGAAATATACCTTTTTATTATCGTCGATTACTTTAAAAAAACTTAAAATAATAAAAATAATTATATCGAAAAATTTTATAACGTTTTAAAAAATAAATTTCGTTTTTTTTAAACGTATATTATATAATGAAAATATATTAAATTTAATTTTATATTATATTTTTTATAATTTTTATTAAATAAATAATTATTTATTTTTTATATAACGTATTTTATTATTAATATTTTACGAATATATATTTAATTATATAATAATATTTTAATACGAAATAAAATAAAATTTAATATTATTATAATTAAATTTTAATTATTTTTTTTAACATTAAAATTAAAAAGAAAAACGAAAAAAAATTCGACTTTAAAATATTATAAATTATATTAAATGAATTAATATTATATTAACGAACTTTTAAAAAAAATTTTAAAAATAAATAATAATTTATCGTAATTATATAATACGTTTATTATAATATATTATAATTATAATATATTTTATTTTTTTCGTTATATTAATTTAAAAAATTAATTAATAAATTTCGTACGTTAATTAATATTTTCGAAAATATTAAAAAAACGCGTTAATTTATAATTAACGATAATAACGATGAAAATTTTAATTAATTTTATATTAAACGAAAATATTATCGTAATAATAAAAACGATTAATATTAATCGAAAAAAACGATTTAAATTTAAAAACGTCGTTATTAAATATATAAAAAAAAATATTAATTTATTAAATATTTCGAAAATAAATAAAAAAAAATTAAAAAACGTTAATAAATTTAAAAAATTAAAAATAAAAATAAATATATTACGTTTTTAACGAATTATAAAAATATTAAATAAAAAAATTCGAAATCGAAAAACGATAATTAAAACGTCGCCGTTTTTAAAACGAAAAAAATTAATTTTTAATATTAATTAATTACGATATATTTAATAAATTAAATATATTAATATCGAATTATTTTTTATTATTTTTTTTATCGATAAATTAAAAAATAATATTATATTTATTTTAAATCGATATATTAAAAATATTTTTTAAAATATTATTTTCGATATCGACGTAATTAAAATATTTATTATAAAAAGAATTAATATTAAATTTTTATAAAATATTTTTTTAATCGAAACTTTAAAATAAATAATAATTAAATCGACGAAATTAACATTAAATTTAAAAAATAAACTTTTAATTAAATTATTAAAAACGATTATAATTAACGTTTTATTTAAATTAATTAATTTTTATATTATAAATTTAAATATTTTATTTTTTATATATTTAAAAAATATAAATCGATTAAATATTTATTTAAATAACGTTATTAATTAATTAATCGAAAAAAATAATATAATCGTCGTTATTATTTATAAATAAAAATATTTATAATTTTATTTCGATAATATAATTTTTTTATAAAATTTAAACTACGTTATATTTATATTCGATTTAATTATTTTTTTATAATTAAATTTTATATTTTTTTAAATAAAATAAATTATAACGTTAATATTAAAAATATTAAAAAAATTAATAAATTTTATTATTATTATTAAATTAAAAATAAAATTTTATAAAAATTTAAATTTAATTTAAAAAATTTTAATATAAATTTTAATTACGAAATTATCGTTAATATTATATATTTAAATAAACGTTTTATTTTATATATAATCGACGTCGTTACGAAGTTTTAAATTATTTATTTTATAAAAATCGTTTTTATTAAAAAAATTTAAAATATATTTAAATAATATTAAATTAATATTTACTTCGAATTTTCGAATATTATTATATATAATATTATTAATAAGTATATACGTAAATAAAATAATAAAATAATAGTAAAAAACAACGCGATATAATAAAATTAATATTATATAAATTATTTAAAAAAGAAAAATTATTTAATAAAAAAATCGTAAGAAAAGTTTTTTTTATATAAATAAAAATATATAGATATTTTTTTTTTTAAATACGTATTACGAAATAATACGTATATAAGTTAATTAATTATTATTTATTTTATTTTTTTTTCGTAATTAATTAATTGCGAATTATTAATTAAATCTTTCGTTTTATTTATTTTTTTAATTTTAAATCAATTTAGTTTTTTTTTATTAAATTTTATATCGTTTTATTAAAAAACGTTTTCGTTATTACGTTCGTAAAGTTATACGATTTATATATTTATTAAATGTCGTTAATTTTTCGATTTTTATAAAATTATTTCAACGTTATTAAATCGATTATTAATTTCTTTTCGTTAATATTTTTCATTTATATTAAATATTAATATAATAATAAAAAATCGATGTATAAAATAAAAAAGATTTTAAAAAATAAAAAACGTTTTAAAATAATATTAATTATATAATAAATAATATAATTAACGTCGAAGTTTTAAATTATTTTATAAATTTTATTAATAAATACGTTACGAATAATTTACTTACATTTAATAAATAATTAATAAATAATATTATTAATGACTCGTATTTTATTATTTTAGTCGATGGGATTTTTATTTTTTAAAATAATAACGTACTCGATTTACGAATTTAAATTTTTATTATTTGCGAAAAATTTATCGATAAAAACATAAAAACGTAAATTTTAAAAGTTTAATTCGATATAACGAAATCCACGTATTTAATTATTTATTTATTATTTAATTTTAACGTTAAAAATTTTAATTTTTTTAGATTCGAATTCGAAATATTAAATCGTCGTAAAATAATCGAAAGTTATTTCAAATTAATATATAAAAGCGATATATATATTTCGAATTCGTTATTTTATAAATTTTTTAATTATATCGAAAATTTTAACGTTTAATAATTTAAGTTTTTTAATTTAATTTTTTTAAATAATTATTACGTTAAAATTTTTATCGTAAACTATAATACGTAAATTATTAAAATTTTCGATTTCGAAGTTTATAATTTTTTAAAAGCGCGTTTTAATTTTAATTTTATTAAAAATTTTATTTTTAATAATAAAAAAATCTATAATATTAACGTTAAAAATATTATTTGTTTAAAAATTAATAAATTCGAACGGATTCGAATTTATTATAAATAAGTAAAAATCGAAAGTTAATAATTTTATTTATAATTTTTATTAATAATAACGCGAATAAATTTTAAATTAATAAATGTTTAATTTCGTAAAATTATATAAAAGTTTAACTATTCGTAATAATGTTTTTTTAAAATATTTATTTTTAAATTCGATTAATAAATATATAAAAATAATTTTTTACATTAATGTTTTAAATTAAATATAAATTATTATAACGTTTCGAATTATAATTTTTATTTTTTTACGACGTAATATAAACGTTAAAATTAATATAATACGTTAATTAATTTTTTAAATAATAAATACGTACGTTATAATATATTTTTTATCGAAATTATTATAATTTTAAACTATTAAACGAAACTTTTCGTATAACGTAATAATATTTTTACCTTTAATTTTACGAATTATTCGTAATTTAAAAATCGTTACGTTTTAATATATAATTATATCGTAAACTTTTAAACGTAAGATTTTTTCTTCGAATAAAATATTAAATTTTTTTATATTCGATATTTTATAAAGTTTTTTTTATGCGATAATTTTTCCATTCGTTCGTAATTTAATAACGAAAGTAAGATTTTTTTATTTTTTATTAATAATATATAATTTAACGATATAAAAAAATCGTTAATATATATAAAATTTTTTTTCGAAATAATTTAATAATTATCGAAATTAAAAATTAATACGAATAATTTAATTTTAAATTTTTTAAACGGTACGAAATCCTTTCTTAATTAATTATACGGTTTAATATGAAAATTTCTAAACGTAAATATTTCGTTTAAAACGTTAAAAACGACGGTAATATTTTTATTTAATATTATAATAATTTTATAAAAGTTTTTTTATTTTTTTTTTTTTTTATAAACGAATATTTCGTTATCGATAAAAAATAATACGGAAAAAGTTTTTTATATATTAAGGTTATTACGTATATTTAAGGTATTTTTTATAAAACGTTATATTTTAATTTTTTTAATTTTCGTTATTACTTTTTAAACGATTTATATCTTTTAAATTTACGCGAAAATAAAAGGTAAATTTATATTAATTTTAAAATAAACGTCGAATATAAAAAATATAGGTATTAAATTATTAAAATTAATTATATTATTAATTATTTTAATAATTATTTATAATTAAATTACGTATAAATTTAAACTTTAAAATTTATCGGTGATAATTTCGTACGTTTTACGAATAAAGTCGTAATATTTTTCGATTTTATTAATAAATTAATATATTTTAACGAATATTTAATAATAAATAATTTTAATAATGTAAGTTTTATTTCGAAATTTAATATTATCGAAGTTTATATTAATATTATATGTAATAATATTTGAAGGTTCGAAGTAAATATTAATTTAATATTATTTTAATATATTTTAAGTTTTTTTAATAAAAATAGTTTTTATAAAACGAATAGTTTAAAATTTTATAACGGCGTTAATTATATGTAAAACGGGACGTTTATTTAAATATATAATATTAACGATGATTTCGTAATTAAAGTTTATATTAAAGTTTTTTAAATTAAATTTAAATTTTTAAAAAGTTTTATTTTTAATTTAATAATAATAATAAAATTTATTAATTTTTTTAATATTTTTAATATCGACGTTATAATTTATTTTATTTAAAAAAGTATATAATTTAATTATAAAAAGGTAATTAAAACGAATATAAATACGACGTAATTCGAGTTTCGTAAAAAAAATCGTATTATCGAAATAAAATTATAAATGTTTTTATTTACGAACGACAACGATAATAATATTATTTTTTTCGATTAATTAATTCGTAACGTTATTTAAATAAATGTTTAATTAATTTATATTTTTTAAATATATAAAAAATAAAATGTTTAAATTTATAATATAAAAATCGATTAATTCGAATAAAACGTTAATTATAATCGTTTTTAATAATTTAATTAAAAGTTTATTTTCGAATTTAATGTTAATTTTACCGATTTAACTATTATTTATTTTAAAATTTTAATCGAGAAAATTTTTTATAAAAATTTAATATTAATTTTTTTTTATAATAAATATTTTAATTACGTCGATATCGAAAATAATACTTTAAAAAATATTTTTAATATATTAATTTAAAATAAATATAATATTATTTTTTAATTTATCGATAAAAAAGTAATAAAAAATAATTCGATATTAATATATTTAATTTATTAAATATACCGCGGTTAATTAATATTAAAGATTAATTTTTTTCGTTTCGAAAGTAACGACGTTTTAATCGTCGTTTTTCGACTTCGAACTTTTTTATTTAATATTTTTATAATTCGTTAAAAACGTAATATATTTATTTTTATTTTTAATTTTTTAAATTCGTTATCGTCTTTTAATTTTTTTTTATTCGTTTTCGAAATATTTAATAAATTAATATTTTTTTTTTTTACATATTTAATAACGACGCTTTTAAATTTAAATCGTTTTTTTCGATTAATATCGACCGTTTTTATTACTACGGTAATATTTTCGTTTAATATAAAATTAATCGAAATTTTCGTCGTTATTATCGTTAATTAAAAATTAATATATTTTTTTAATGTTTTCGAAAATATCGATTAACGTACGAAATTTATTAATTAATTTTTCGAATTAATGTAACGAAATAAATAAAACGTATTATAATTAAGATACATTATAAATAATACATTATATAATCGTAATAAATTATTATTTACTTTTAAAATTTTTTTTAAAAATACGTTAATATAATATTAATTTATTTAATATTATTTATAACATTTTAAGGTCGGATTTTTTTTCGTTTTTTTTTTTAACTTTAATATTAAAAAAAATAATCGAGATTTAATCGTAATAATATTAAACTTTATTTTATTTCGTGTTAAAATATCGTTTTATAATAAAATATATATTTATGAAATATTAATAATAAAATACGTTATATAAAAAGTAAATAACCGTTCGTTTAATAAAAATAATGGAAAATACGGTATAAAATTAAATTTAATAAATATTAATTATATAATATATGTTTAAAAAAAAACGAAATTTATTTTTTAAAACGTTATAAAGTTTTTTAGTATAGTTATTTTTATTATTTTAAATTTTTTTAAAATAATCGACGATAATAAAAAGGTATATTTCGTTAAAAATTCGAATAAAAAGAACGTTGTAATAAATATCGTTTTATTAATTTTCGACGGGTATAAATACGAAGGTCGGTTTAATTAATAAAAGTTATAAAATCGTTTAAAAAAAAAACCGTAATTTTTAATATAGTAATTTTTTTTTTTTAATACGGCGTTTAATAAAACCGTTAATATTATATACGAATTATTCGATAACGATTCGAAAAATTTATAAATATTTCTCGATAATAAAAATTAAAATTATTTTCTTCGTATAAAATTAAAAATATATCGTTAATTATATTTTTATAATTTAACGTAAATTAAAATAATAAGATATAAATTAATAATAATAATTTAAAAAAACGCGATTACTTTTAATTAAATAAATACGAAAAAAGGAAAAATAATCGTATTAAATATTTAAAATTCGAATTAAATGTAAAGGTTATTTTAAAGGATTTAAAATAACGAAAAAAAAATTCGTTATTAAGGTTTAAATAAAGGTTAAAACGTAAATCGCGTCGTAAATGTTTAATTTAATAAAAAAAAAATAATATATTAAATATCGACGATAAATTATTAACGATAAAAAAAAATAGAAATAATTATTAAATAAACGATTTATAACGTTAATAATATAATGTCGAAAGTGGTTCGATCGAAGTTATTAACGTTTATAAGTTTAATTTTTTTTAGTTTTTTATTTATATTAACGTTATAAAATAAAAAATCGTCGGTTATTTTTATATCGTAACGTAAATATAATTCGACGTAAATATCGAAAAATAAACCGTATTTTTATCGATACGATATATCGACGTTTTTTATATTAAAATATTAAATTATTTACGTTTAATACGTTTTAATTTATCGTAATTTTATTTAAAAAGTTTACGTATCGATATAAAATTAATTAAAATTTCCGTTATATTAACATTATTTTTATTTATATAAATATTTTTTTATATAAACGCGTATTTTAATATAATTTTAAATTAACGTAATATAATCGCGAAGTTTTTTATTATAAAATTTTTAAACTATTTTTAATATTTTTTTAAAATATTTTTCGTTATACGAATATATAATTTATTTTTATTTATAACGGTTAAATTTTTTAAAAAAAGTAATATTTATGTCGTTTTTTATTTTTCGATAACGATTTAAAAGTTAATTTTTTTTTACTTTAAGACTTTATAATCAAATTATTAATCGAAAAACGTACGGTTATTAAAAACGTATTTTATTAACTTAACGAATTTTTTCTTAATATTTCGTTCGATTAAATCGGACTTTTTAATATAAATTTACGTTTAAATTAAATTTTTAACTTTTTACGATATAATAAATATTATAAATTTAAAAAAATTTAATGTAATAAAATAATATTTTAATATAAATAAAAAAATATCGTATAAAAAAAAATATTATTATCGTATATATTATTACGATAAAAGTTTTTCGTATTATCGTAATAATAATTTTTTTAACTTTATTAATTTATATTATTAACTTTAATAATATTAATTAATATTAATAAATACGTATATAAATAAAATAATAAAATAATAGTAAAAAATAACGCGATATAATAAAATTAATATTATATAAATTATTTAAAAAAAAAAAACTATTTAATAAAAAAATCGTAAGAAAAATCTTTTTTATATAAACGAAAATATATAAATATTTTTTTTTTAAAGTATATATTACGAAATAATACGTACATAAATTAATTAATTATTAAATATCGATATAAATTTTAATAATATTAAATTTCGAAATAAAACTTATATTATTAAAATTATTTATTATTAAATACCCGTTAAAATACATTAATTTATTAATAAAATTAAAAAATACTATAATTTCGTTTATAAAATTTACGAAATTATCATCGATAAATTTTAAAATTTAAATTTACGTATATTTCGATTATAAATAATTATTAAAATAATTAACGATATCGTTAATTTTAATAATTTAATATTTATATTTTTTATATTCGACATTTATTTTAAAATTAATATAAATTCGCTTTTTATTTTCGTATAAATTTAAAAAATATAAATCGTTTAAAAAATAATAACGAAAATTAAAAAAATTAAAATATAATATTTTATAAAAAATATTTTAAATATACGTAATAACTTTAATATTTAAAAAACCCTTTTCGTATTACTTTTTATAAATAATAAAATATTTATTTATAAAAAAAAAATAAAAAAACTTTTATAAAATTATTATAATATCGAATAAAAATATTACCGTTATTTTTAATATTTCGAACGAAATATTTACCTTTAAAAACTTTTATATTAAATTATATATTTAATTAAAAAAAAACCTCGTATTAATTAAAAAATTAAAAATCGAATTATTCGTATTAATTTTTAATTTTAATAATTATTAAATTATTTCGAAAAAAATTTTTATATATATTAACGATTTTTTTTATACCGTTAAATTATATATTATTAATAAAAAATAAAAAAATTTTACTTTTATTATTAAATTATAAATAAATAAAAAAAATATTATATAAAAAAAACTTTATAAAATATTAAATATAAAAAAATTTAATGTATTATTCGAAAAAAACATTTTACGTTTAAAAATTTACGATATAATTATATATCGAAACGTTACGATTTTTAAATTATAAATAATTCGTAAAATTAAAAGTAAAAACATCGTTACGTTATACGAAAAATTTCGTTTAATAATTTAAAATTACGATAATTTCGATAAAAAATATATTATAATATATATATTTATTATTTAAAAAATTAATTAACGTATTATATTAACTTTAACGTTTATATTACGTCGTAAAAAAATAAAAATTATAATTCGAAATATTATAATAATTTACATTTAATTTAAAACATCGATATAAAAAATTATTTTTATATATTTATTAATTAAATTAAAAAATAAATACTTTAAAAAAACATTATTATAAATTATTAAATTTTTATACGATTTCGTAAAATTAAACATTTATTAATTTAAAATTTATTCGCGTTATTATTAATAAAAATTATAAATAAAATTATTAATTTTTAACTTTTATTTATTTATAATAAATTTAAATTTATTCGAATTTATTAACTTTTAAATAAATAATATTTTTAATATTAATATTACGAATTTTTTTATTATTAAAAATAAAATTTTTAATAAAATTAAAATTAAAATACGTTTTTAAAAAATTATAAATTTCGAAATCGATAATTTTAATAATTTACGTATTACGATTTACGATAAAAACTTTAATATAATAATTATTTAAAAAAATTAAATTAAAAAATTTAAATTATTAAACGTTAAAATTTTAAATATAATTAAAAAATTCGTAAAATAATAAATTCGAAACGTATATATCGTTTTTATATATTAATTCGAAATAATTTTTAATTATTTTATAACGATTTAATACTTCGAATTTAAATTTAAAAAAATAAAAATTTTTAACGTTAAAATTAAATAATAAATAAATAATTAAATACGTAAACTTTAATATATCGAATTAAATTTTTAAAATTTACGTTTATATATTTTTATTAATAAATTTTTCGTAAATAATAAAAATTTAAATTCGTAAATTAAATACGTTATTATTTTAAATAATAAAAATTTTATCGATTAAAATAATAAAATATAAATTATTAATAATATTATTTATTAATTATTTATTAAATATAAATAAATTATTCGTAATATATTAATTAATAAAATTTATAAAATAATTTAAAATTTCGACGTCGATTATATTATTTATTATACGATTAATATTATTTTAAAACGTTTATTATTTTTTCGAATTTTTTTTATTTTATATATCGACTTTTTATCGTTATATTAATATTTAATATAAATAAAAAATATTAATAAAAAAAAATTAATAATCGATTTAATAATTTTAAAATAATTTTACGAAAATCGAAAAATCGATAATATTTAATAAATATATAAATCGTATAACCCCGTAAACGCGATAATAAAAACGTTTTTTAATAAAATTATAAAAAATATAATAAAAAATAATTAAATTAATTTACGGTTAAAAAAATAAATAAAACGAAAAATTTAATTAATAATTCGTAATTAATTAATTACGAAAAAAAAATAAAATAAATAATAATTAATTAATTTATATACGTATTATTTTATAATACGTATTTTAAAAAAAATATTTATATATTTTCGTTTATATAAAAAAAACTTTTTTTATAATTTTTTTATTAAATATTTTTTTTAAATAATTTATATAATATTAATTTTATTATATCTCGTTTACTTTTATTATTATTTTTTTATTTTATTTACGTACGTATTTATTAATAATTATATAATCGTATAATATTTTTTTTAATTTATTTATTAATAATTTTTATCGTTTAATATAATTATAAATTTATAATATTATATTATAATAATAAATTATTATTATAATATTTAAATAAATATATAATTTTAATTTTAAATCGTTAAATATTATATAAAAATAAATATAATAAATAAATTTATAATTATTTTTTTAAAAAAATATTAAAATATAATAATTAAAAACATTATATTTAAAATAATATATATAATTATAAATTTATAATATTATATATAATAATAAATTATTATTATTATAATAATATAATTTTATATTAATATATTTATTATAATAATAATAATAATAAATATATTTTTATTATATATTTTATTATTTTATATAATAAATAATTAAAATATAAATTTTAAATAAAAATATATTTATAATTAATACGAAATTAATTTAATTATATTTTTTATATTTATAAAATTTAATTAATTTATTTTTTTTATTATTTTTTATTATATAATTATATAACGTTTATTTAATTATTAATTAATAATTTTTTATTAATTTAATAATTATAATAATAAATTTAAAAGTTAATTTAAATATTATATTATTTTTTTAATTAAAAAATTTTAATACGATACGTAATATTAAAAATTAAAAATTAAATTTTATTAATATTATAAAAAAAAAAATTAAATTACGATTCGAAAAATCGCGATTTTATATTTAAATTTCGACGACGTATTTAATCGAAATTTCGATATCGATTATTTAATAAAATTAAATTTATTATATTAAATTATAATAAATTTTTAATATAAATTTTATAAATATCGATTATTTTATACGTTAAATATTAATATATAAATTATTAAAAAATATAATAAATAAATATTAATTATATATATTAAATAATTTATTTTATTAAATATATAAAAAAAATATATTAAATTTAATAATTAAAAAATTATTTTTAAATATAATTTATAATAATTTATTAAATAAATAAAAAATTATTAATATATAATTATAAAAATATTATATAATTATACGATAAAAAAATTATAAAAAAATATATTAATTAATTTATATTTATATAAAAATTTTAAAATAATTAATTTTATATTAATCGATATTTATATATATTTTAAAATATATATTTTAAATTTTATTACGTAAAATAATAAAACATTTAATAAAAATATATTTATTATTATTATTATTACGATAAATTTTAATATAAAATTATATAATTATATAATTTTAATAATAATATATATATAATTAAAATTTTTATTATAATAATAAATTATTATTATATATATTATATTATAAATTTATAATTATATATATTATTTTAAATATAATATTTTCGATTATTATATTTTAATATTTTTTAAAAAATAATTACGTAAAAAATAATTATAAATTTATTTATTATATTTTTTTATTATATTTAATAAATTAAATTATTTAATAAATATATAATTAATATTTATTTATTATATTTTTAATAAAATATTTTAATTATATATATTATTTATTATTATATTTATTTAAAAGTAAATTTTTAATTATTAAATTTAATATAAATTTATAACGTTTTTTTATTTAATTATTTATTATATTTTTTAAATATATTAATTAAATAATTATTTTATATATTATAATTAATAATATTAAATTTTAATATAATATATAATATTAAAAATTAAAATACGATTTTATTAATATTATAAAAAAAAAATTAAAATATTATTAAAAAACTTACGATTTTATATATATATTTTAACGATAAAATCGATAATTTAATAAAATTAAATTATTATATTAAAATTTTTATTATAATAAATAATAATTATTATATATCGTAAATTTATAATTATTATTATAATTTAATATAATAATTTAATTTTATTAAATAATTATAATTTTAACGTTAATAAATTTATATAAAAATATAATTTAAAAAATTATATTTTAATTTTTTTTTTTTATTATTTATAATATTAATATAATTTAATTTTAATTAATAAAATTATTTCGTATCGATTATAAAAAAATAAATAATATCTTATAATTTTTAAAATATCACGTGACTATAGTTAAAAAGTAAGCCTAGCATTTAAAAATTTTTTAAATTAACGGTTTAACGGAAAAATTACTTATGGTCCGGCGTATAAATACATACATATCAATAATATACCCCGGCGATTATTCCCTAAGACCAACATTTCTCAGAAGCTTATTAATATTAATAGGTACCTACCTAGGTACCTACATGACGTGCCTGGGTAAGGTACCTAGGTACCCAGGTAGGTACTTACGTAGAGATATATTCAAGCCTCGGCTCATTACATCAAGGTATCTACTCTGTAATTACCTAGGTACCTAGTTACGTTCATTCATTGCAAAAGAGTCAACAGTACGGATGAAAGCCTCTCATTTCTCGTCGTTGACCCTAGCGTGCCAAACGCCTCCCCTGCCCGTACTTTTCCCCTAATCCATTCCAGCAACGCCGCGAAGACCTACGATCTCCTACCCCGCATGCAATACTTTTACCAAAGGCTATAGAACAATGTATCAAGTGGTATCGACGCCTCGCGCATGAGGCTTCCTCTAGCCCATCCTGTTTTTCAAGCTTCCCATTCTTCCGAGGCCTAGCCATTTCCTCCTACTGCCACTCTGGCCCCCGCTCGTCGCTGGGTTTGCGTGGACCGCAGTGGTCGGCGTACTCGGGCGCCCTGTTTCCGCCGCCTGCGGTTTTGGTGTCGTCGAGTCAACTACCTCGACGCCCCCGATTCCAGAGAGTAGTGACATACCCCGCCTACGCATGATCGGAGGAGGCGTCGCGCTCTTGAAATCGTCTTCCACTACGCCTGGAGGGCGCCACGGCATAGTCGCTGGTGGCGGGACGCTATTTCGTCCTGGTGGCTTCGCAGATCTCGTCCTCGTTGGGGGCAGTGATGGTAACTGAGTAGGAGTTGGGAAACTCCCCTCGGTTGCGCTTGAGGGAAGGCTTAAATTATCCGAGCCTGACTTCCTGAAGAAAGAATGGAGGCCTAGGCCTCGCCCCTTAGACGCCTGCCCGGAAATTGGAGGGTACTGATTACGCTTTCCTGATGTCCATCCTTCTGGTGGCTGGGGATGCGCCTCGGTAGATGATGCTGGCGCTGCAGAGTCTATGCTATGGCTTCTGCCCCTCTCACCCGCCCATGCCATGGCTAGGTTTTTGGCGGGGTGTTTCTTAGGGTTCCCGCCCGACGGAATTGCGCTAGTGCTGCCGGTGCGTGCATGCAAGCTCGATCGACGGTCAGGTGTAGGAGGTGCGGGCCCCATCATAGGGGGATCGAACACCTCCGCTTGTGACCTTGTCAACGAACTAGCCATTTCGTCGATAGGATCGCGCTTCAACGCTGAAACCGGCGAACCAAGGTAGCCGCTGCCTTTCAACGCTCCAAATATGACGTCCGTTTCCCAACCTCTGGTGTCGGCTGGGAAAGAGAAGAGATCGGGGGACGCGGGGCGGCCGCTTCCGCGCAGCTCCGACGACCCCGTCTGGTTCCTATTAGGTTTCATACTTTCTCGCATCCAGTAATCGAAGCTGTCCGCCTCGGAACGAGCGTCTGCCCCGCCGTCCGAGTCCGAATCTGACCTTATGCTGTCGGCTCTGGCGCGAGAACTCATGGTCTCGGCAGCTGAATGAGGTCGTGGTGGGAGAGATCGTGCAAACTGGCTGATATCGGAGATCATATTAGTGTTGATAGTTGGCATCGGGATTTGTCTACGGCCTGCAAGTATAGTCGTGGGTCTCTGTTGATTCGAGGACGTTTGGTATGTGGGCTCCTTTGCCGAATTTTCAATCCTTTCATGGACGGGCACGAGGCCCTCGCCCAGGACAGTTGCTGCTTGCCTCGTAAAGCTATCTTGAGAGCTTGTAAAATTCTGCTGGTTCCGAAGCGTAGATGAAGAGACCGTATCGGGCGTGGGAGGAAAAGCGTGAGGGTTAGAGAAATCTCTATGCATGTGGTAACTGGTTAAGACCTTCTGTAAAGCCTCCCTCTTCTCTTGCTTGGTCTTAGCTTGCGGCGGATTCATGGGGGGCCTACCGGAAGTCGGCGTTGCGGTACCTCGACCGCGGCTGCCGACGTGCTGCGAGAATATACCATCGGAAATTATCATGCGTTCCTCGAGCCGCTCGAGTTTCTGCAAGGGTGAATTTATATCAATGACGTTGTTGGCGGACTTGATGTGAGGAGAGAGCTTGGCACCTCCGCCAGGACTATCCGTGGGCTTCTGGCTTAGAGGAGCGCCCCTGTGAGCGCCCCGGCCCCTATCGCTCATCCCTGTTATCGTTGTCGAAGAACGACCGAAACAGCTCCCATCCATCCCAATCAAATTAGCGGAAGGCTGTAAGCCCGCCTTCCCGTCGGCACCTTTGGCGCCGTAGATGCTGACGAACGAACTCTCGCTGAGTACGCTGAGATTTGGGCTGGCGATACGGTTAATCTCGCTAGGGTCAATGCTCGACTCGGAGACTTTACGCGTATGTAACACGCTACTTCGTCCCTTCAATACAGCGTTCCGTAGGTTCTCGGTTTGTTGGTTATGTTCTGAAAGGAAGCTGGGTACCCGTCCCAGGCTCCTCGCGTGTCCGGTCAGAGCCGGCACGGCGAGATTTGCCGCTCGAGGAGCAGCGGCGGCTGTAGATCCGGCATCGGGTTCGCCCGAAGAGGAGTGACGGTATGAGCCGTCCACTTCAACACGCCTAACCATCTCTCTTTCCCGAACCAGGTCGTCAATTCGTGTCTCTAACTCCACAATCAATGTGACAGCTTCGGCGAGAGCGTCGTCTTTCATTTCTAGTTCACGAGCTATGCTCTTATGAAGATCGATCATCTCGCTATTCTGAGACTCGAGTTTCTCTACTCGTTCTTCTAGCATCGTTTGCTTCTCTCTTCGATGGTACAGCTCCAGCTTCAGATCGAAGTTCTGCTTGTGCAATGTCGACAGGGTCTTCCCGTCCAAGTCAGCTACCGAGTTCACATTGCTGGACAAGCGCGTATGAATATGGACATATCCTACCTGTTCCATTTGCCTTGCCCCCATCCCAGCATCTTTGGCGAGTTCGTCGTCGCTATCAGATCGCTGACGCCGGCCGATAGCTGTAGCACTCCTCCGAACGGGCGAATTCTGCACATCTCTTTCCCGGATATCGCCTGTAGAGGCGCTCAAGTCGCCACCTGATTTGCTCGTCTGTCTTTCGTTTCTCTTTTTCTGTATCCTCTCTTGGAGGAAGCTCGAGGCTGAAGTCGGCTCCGGCAAATCATCGCCGGGCTCCTTCGATAACCGCGACGTAGGTCGAATACTTACCGAGCCCCCGCTGCAACGGCTATGGTGGTATTTATGTGTTGCATGTGAACCCGTATGCGTTATTTCTCGTAGACGAGACGAGGAGCTACTTGCACTTTTCGACGTCATCTGAGTGTTCACGGTGCCCTCTGTACTGGCTCGCGAAGGTGCGCGAGAATATAAGCGCTCGCGCGATCCCTTTTGCGCTCCGATAACATCCATGATGGGAGTGGATACTATAGCCTTCTTGTGTTTTCTCTAGTCGAACGTGTCAGGTGGTAGAAAGAGAACAACGTCTTTAACCTGGCCGCTTGGAATCACCCCGTTCAACCCCGTTCGCTAGATAGACAGAAAATGAGAGGGTTGGAGAGGACGAGCATGTAGAGACTAGGGTTGCGGGATTCTGCTAGGCAACAAGAGGCGATTTGTAGAATATGACCTTGAAGACGGGGGCAGAGACCCGTGTTCGTCCTTGTATCTGACAATCGAAAGGTTCAACGTCGAGAAAGAGACTGTAGAAGACCGAGATGCTCAGAGCCTAGAGTAATAGGCGTCATCAGCATTTAGATAGCCCGAAGGCTCGGGCGTCTTAACTAGGCGCTTTTACGATCGGGTTTGCTAGGACTATTGTATCGTAGGTGGGCCAGCGATTCGTCTCGTGAGTTCGTGATCGTCCTATCCAGATTTGTACCAATGTTTTCGCTAAGGCCTAGGAGTCTAAAGCTTTAGAGGCCATGTAAGGGTAGCAGGTAGATATTATGTTTGTATCGTCACTTTTTCAGGACGTGACCTTCAGCGGGTAAGACCTCGCCTTTGCTGAAGATGGTTCGATTTGGGATTGAAGCTGCTAATTGTGACCAACGCTCTTGGAACACCGGCCTGTAAGAAACGAGAGAGGCAGGGAATTTGAGACTAGGCTGTTGTTGCACCGGAGGATGTCGAGGAGAAATATGTGGTAATGTCTTAAAGGGCTGTGCCTATGATTGGCTCATCAGAAGGGCCTTGGGGAATCAAAGAGGAGTGAGAGCAAAAGTGTGAGCTTGAAAATCCAGGAACAATGTATTAAAAAAAAAAAAAAAAACAATGGCTAGAGAATATCAAACAAGCAAAATTGTAAGCTGGGCGACGGTATCCTGTAAGGTTTCCGTATTAGAGAGCGAGTGAGGATAAGATAGCCTATCACCTAGGCGGTTTATAGGTTGAGGCTCTGGCAAAGGGGGTGTGACGAAGTTCACGGTCGACGATAGGAATGGATCGTAGGAACGGATCGTAGGAATTACAGAGAAAGAGAAAGCGTGGAGAGGAGCCCGCCCGCTAGTGTAGGTACGTATGTAGGTAATTTCGTCTCCATAAGCTACCTACTTACATAGGTATCTATACCAGGGTAGTACCTACCTAGGCCTATGTATATACGTAAGGTACCTAGGTAGGTAGGCATGTAGCTATCCTTACCTGCATATACGGTACCCTAACTGCCTACCTGGGTACCTAGGTAGATAGGTAGCTACCTAAAGGTGCCCATGAGAATATGTAATAGGTACGCAACCAGGGGCAGCTAGCGAGACTTCAAATTACTCTTGCTTCATCTCCCTAAAGCGCCCTCCCAGAATATACATAGGTATACATACATGTTATCGAATGCTGCGTTCAATTATGATACCGACATACGTATAGGCGTAGTATAGGTATGTAAGAACAGACCAACCCTGTTCGGTCCCTTCACGTCGGGATCTTTAAAGAGCTAATGTACAGGTATGTAAGTGTTCAAGGGGAGGGGAACTGCAGGACAGGGATTATCATTACCGTAAAGAGCTAGGACCCATATAGACTTCTGCCAGGGACAAGGAACGTGTGTTCGGGTATATATGTATACCTAGGTATGTAATTCTAATAGATTCCAAGTTAAGGCACCTACCTACCTAGGTACCTATATATCTGTTATACCTGACTTTATACCCAATGAGAGGTCTTTTTTCTTGTACTTACATGTATGTGAAGACGATAAAAGCGTGTGGAATATGTAGGTACCTATGTTTCATTCCATACAAAACTCTTGTCCTTGCATAGTGCTACCAACTATTCTCAGGCGTAGGATATTTAGGTACCTGGTAGTTATGCAGATTATCCAAATAGAAAGATCCCCTTTTTAAAATTACCTCGGAATCTCCGAGGTGGCTTGCCCAGACCTATCAAACCGCAAAGATCGTGTCCGAAGAGATGATTTGTCTGCCACCTTAGAGAACTCCGAGACTAACACCACAGACAGAGAGCTGGGCATGTATAATCGTATATGTACCTAGGTACCTACCTGGGTAACCACCCACGTACCGAATGTACCTACATATCAAACCCCGGTCAGCCAGCCGGGGCCATCTCTGCACTAGCAAAGCTCTGATCCGTTTTCGGTTACAGCCCGTGTAAGCCGAAACATGCTACGCCTGGCTCCCATAATACTGGGAAAGATTTCGATTGGCTGGGCCCCGGTGTTCGTACAGGGTTTCTTAGCGTGATCGTTTCTGACAGTCGCAGCGCCGCAGGGGCCGCCTTTTATTATTCTTTTTCTCCTCTCTTTTTTACTTTTGCTACCTACTACCCATTCCACACCCCTGACGTGACATTCGACACCATTGGTTTATCACCGTCTGACGCCCTGTGCCGAACGCCTAGCGTTTGTGAAGGCGTGCTGTACGATGACCAACGAGCCAAGGGGGTATATGTGATTACAATTTGCACACGAGAAGCATTCGCCAGCGCCTCAGGTAAAGAACACATATATACTATATAGGAATATATATATAGGTATATAAGAGAGCTTGGGGATATCGCTCAAAACACCGTTCTGTTTCCCCGCGATGACGCGGACCCAGCTCTAGAACTCGGCTCCAACTCTACTAAATATGTCCTGTATGTTAGAATGTAGTGGGACGGGCGAACCCGATCGATGATTTCATCATCGTCGGATCCATTAACTCGCTACCACCCCAGAGCCCAAAGTCATTATCGTTAGACTGCAGTGAGTCGGATCTTGATACGAGAATGGGGTGAACGGGCCTCCTTACGTAGTACCTCATAAACCCATTAACTATATAGTACCTAACTGACTTCGTCTGCCTGTCGCTTGTTGGCCTAGCTTAGGTATAGGAGGTAGTCTTGAACTTCCCTTTTCTGCTGATCGCTATTTCGACCCCCCTAATTAAAATAGAGCCCTACACGTACATGATAAATAGATACTTCAAGACGGGGACTGAACGAGCTGCGGGGTAAAAGGGGTACGATAGCCTAGGGGGACTCGGCTCCTGCTTGGTTAGTGGGTAAAGAAGCCATGTCATCAACAGTATCTGAAGTTGGAATCTCTTCAGTTTGGGACTCGGAAGAGCGCCAACTATTCGTCGATATCCACAGCAACATCGATCATAAGCCCCAAAGACTGGCAGAGGTAGCTCGGAGATTCCCAAGCTACACCAACGTTTCGAAGAAATTTGGTCGAATACATTATTTAATTAGGATGGAATTCTATATACAGACAGGTTTTTGTCGCACTACATACCCGCAGCACACGCACAACAGGTTTCCAGAACTCCAATTGACCAAGTTTCGGATGGGACCGTCTTCGGCGTCAAGAACCCCGATTGTCAGCCCACGGGCATGGGAGTCGAGATCAAATAGCACTTGGGCCCCAACACGTCTATCCTGGGCCACATCGACTGCCGCGAGGATCGAATCTCTCGGGGTGTATTGCACCAGTCGTAAGAGCGACGTGGCGGCCCACCCAGCCTTTTCCCCTCTGTGGGCGTTGTAATGTTCTGTTAACAGGTAACTTGTGCGATGGCGGGAAGTTCCATCTCAAGATGTTCATTTTAGCGAACAGCCACTCGGTGGGAGTGACTAGCACCTGTATTGTATCTAAGGGGCTTGAAAACTCTTTACGCCCGGTCCATATGATCGATTTATAGTAGCTAGTGGATTCCTAACATGCCATGGCGCCCCTCTTACTCCAGCTGATGAGCCAGTCTTGGAGACGGCCGTCAATTATGATTATTGGATGTGTAAATCAAACTCACAGGTATGTAGGTAGTAAAGAGGAAGCAATAGATAGCTACCTACCTACCTAGGTACCTACCTAGGTTTACATATATGAGGGAATTGCCTGCCGGGTCGCTCTAACGGCTTGCGCATAGGCAACATCCTCTTTCCAACCCATGAACTGATTGCCCAGGCCCCTACTTACCTGAATGAGCCTCTCCTCAAGTCTAGACATTTCTGATGGGAAGAAAGGGGTAGGTAAGTCTCTGTAGGTAGCACGAGTCAAGTCTATCCTATATCCAGATGCTGACTTCCCGCCTCCGTGGCACTTACTCGCGTGTGCAAACTGTTTACTCATTCTCGTTGGTCTAGACACGATGATCGTTCTGTCTATCCGTAGTGCCGCCTCGATCTCTTAGTAAAAGACTACTAAGGTGTTAGTGGAAGGGAGGTAACGAACGTACTAGATCGTTAGATAGACCGCTCTCTCGTTCGCCGCGTATCTGCTACCCTGGTCTAAGGGTTTATGCGTCCTCGGGTTCACTAAGCGGGTGTTAAGTCTGGCCGGACTCGTGGACGCACATGCCGTGTATGCTTGCTATTACACGGCGCCCACTTACTGGGAGTCTATTAAGAAATATTGATTAGGTATTGGTGGTAGGGGATATCTCTTCCCTCGGTTAAATTGTACGGAGATCACGACTCGTGATGTGTTACGATGCGAGCCCTGAAGTATTTGTGCGACTATTGTGTCACGCAACCAATATGTGCGGTGGCTCGCCATAGAGTCACGCAAATGCTCGACAATCTCGTTTCTGGATGCTCAAGAAGGATGTGATTAATCCTACCCACCTAGGTAATTATTACCTGGTACCTACGTAACGCCATTTGCTATGCTTGTACCCAATATCTCACAGCTCCTCCTTGAAGAACTTCTCCTCGCTGCCCGCTTCCACGTCGTCATCCTCGCCGTCTGACTCTTTATCTTTATCCCCGTCTGCGTCAATTACTCTGCGGATCTCTCCTGGTTCTCCTGGTATCTCGACGACTTCGAGCTTCCAACCCCTGTCCCCTGCTAGCTTTTGTAGCTCCTTTCTGAGCTCCTCGACCATCTCTGGACTGAGATCTAGCTTTTCAAGTTCCTCATCTGTGAGGATTTCCACCTTACTACCGTCTTCTTTGCTGGCTCCCTTAGCTACCACCTCTACCAAGGGGGCAATATTCGAACTGCGAAAGTTCCGAGGCGGAGCTAATTTATGTGCCGCTTTTCCGTCTTCCCCCTGGCCAAGCATCTGCCTGCCTCCGACGACAACTCCTCCGATAGTGACGGGGGCTTTCGCCTCCCCTTTAGTCTGGCCAACCATGGCCGACTGCGCTTCCAGCGTCTTTTGCGCGTGCCAATCTGCCTGCTCCGCCTCTGACACGATGGCGCGACAGCTGATGATGTTTGCCTTCTCTTCCTTGGGCGGCAGGAAGGCAACGTCCACACATAATCGGGGCGTGTTGACGACCATGAGGTACGCGCACGTGGTCACCTCCTTGATCCAGCCAATACGATCCTGGGTACTGCCGGGACTGCAGTGGTATTGTATTTCAATAGTCCGTTCGCGACCAGTGAGGTCACAGATAGTACCGTCAGCCATCCTCTGAACTAGATATCGTTGGTCGCCCTTGATCTGAAGTTCGGTGTTCGGTGGTATGGTGGTAGCAGGCTGCGCCTTATCAGCGGGCGGGGCTGGTTGGCCACGACGGGAAGAGCGTGGAGCGGAATTTGGTGCTGGGGCTCTTCCAAGGACATATTCTGCGGTGTTCGGGTCTCTCATGGGTGGGCCGCTCTTGACACTGGCGGGAAGGGCGTGGAATTGCACAACGTCGCGGCCGTAACAAAAGCTATAGCTCCACCAACCTGACATGTAGTAGAGGCAAGAGCCTTCAAGGCCGTTGATGAGATCCCAGCCATGGGCCGAGGCCCTTGCAAGTTCACGGGCCTCCTCAGCCTTTGCTAACTCGGTGGCAGTCTTGTTAGGTGCCGGGGGGGATTCGATAACTGGTATGGCGCATAGGTAACGATGAGGAGGGGCGGTCATAATTTCGTAGGATTCGGCCACTTTTTGGTCGCCATCACTGCTGCTGCTCCCAGCGTGACCCGTATCCTTAGCAGTTCGTACATTGGACGTAAGGTCGGTTTGGCCGGGGAAATCGGCGTTGTAGCTAGGGTGAGAAGGGTTGGTCTTTTCGACAAGAGCTTGGGCGTCGGTCTCTGATATATACGACTCGGAGAAGACCACCTCGAACTAGAGATAGGCGAACTAAGTCAGCACAGACCGCGAGAGGAGGGAGGGATAGGGGATGGAGGTAGGGGAGAGAGGGGAGGAAGAGAGAGAAGCGGAGGGGGGAAAGGAAGGAAAATATAATAGATCTATCTATAACATGCCTGTGGATATGCTAAGAGATCGTGATGGATGCTGAAACCCGGCTGGCGAGCTTGGCTTAACGACAGCAGGCCGCTTAAGGCGAGTAGTAATTCGTAACGGCACATGATGCCGCTTTGTCTATAGATATATCACATGGACACGGGAGAAGAGTGAGGATAATGCATGCAGTATAGCTGTAAGCTACTTCGTAGTCGTTATGGTGTCACTTCAAAGTCGAAGATGTTAAGGACTGTTGGAGAGATACATGTGGGCTGACCGAGGGACAAATGAATTGTGGGAGGTTGCAGAGGTCGCAGAGGTCGCAGAGGTCGCAGAGGTCGCAGAGATCGCAAAAGGTTGTAAAAGGTTGATATGCGACGGCTGATTGCGGCCGCCCGGGGTTACGGCGGGTTACGTATCCGTCATGATGACAAGGTGGCCAATGGAAGCAGGTGTATTATATAAGCTAATAAGGTTCGATTATCGGCAATTTTGGCGGGGTTTAGTATTGTACGATAACGATAACTACCTATATATATTATCGATAACGAGAGGGACGAAGACAGTATCTAGTGTACGAGTTAAATCATTTGTAACATTTTCACGTTGATGGGCTTGGAACATTAAACATACATGTACCTACCTCGAGGCAAGTACCTACATGTATGTAATATTTATAAACGATTCCAAATGTCTAAACCCAAATATAACCATCTCTCTAAGTACCTACCTACCTACATACCTACCTATATAATATGCCTTATAATCCGTTTACAACCTTCCTTTCTCGAGATATACGGTACTGATGGCTTCCTCATCTACAACCTAATCCTTGCGACCATGAATCGGATCTTCAGGCACCGGATACCAGCCTCCCTCTCCCTCTTGAATTAGGTCGTGCTTATCGCCGAGAATTCGAGATCGACAACTCCGATGTAGACCCGCGTCTCGCTCCGAGCTGAAGGCCGAAACCTCTCGCTTCGTCCTCTCGCTTCGTCCTCCCACTTTCGGAGAACTTGCCGGTAATGGAGTTGAGCAGCCCCCAGACCGTATAACAGATCACCTAGCAATTCCGAGGCCACTTGAACCTTAGATGCAGTTCCACCAGTTAGGATGGTGGTCTCTCTTCCGGGTGCTGTAAGCGCACGAAGCCATCACCACCTCCGGCGCTTATTTCTACCTATTGGCTAGCCATAATTTGTTAGAGATGTGACACTACATATTGGAGAGATCCAGGTAGCTAGCGCCGGAAGCACTGTCTGATCTCCCGCATCACAGTCGAGACGGTTGAGACAGTTGAGCATGTCCTCTTCCTGCTTCCTTACGTCAATCCCGCAATTTTTAACCATCCGACTGATGACGATGGCATGACTACGACCTACCTTACCTTAGGTACCCAAGTACCCCAGACACGTTTTGGGTTGCCATGTAGGTTGGGGGCGACGATGGCATAGCTACCTACATACCTATTGCGATAATTTATATACTACGGTACTGTATAGCCAACATTCGGCTCGGACGAACCCTAGTGGACGTCGCTAGGAACGTTATATATCAAAAGACGACAAGCTACCGAACGCCGAACCCTCATATACAAGAGAAACACGGCGAGGTGATGTCGGGAACAACACATCCTCGCTATCTCCCATAACGTATTAGTATGGTTTCCGCACGGGAGAATACGACGAGTCGGTTGAGTTGACGAACATCTTAATTTGAAATCACGATTTTGCAACTGCTATGACGGGCAGTGTTCGTCCATGGAATTCTATGAAAAGGCAAGAGGGCAAAAAAAAAAAAAAAAAAAAAAAAGCGTTAAGAGCCCCCGAGTCCTAAGAACTCATCATGTCGGAAGCGAGAACCGCGGTGGTATCCCGGAGGAGTGGTCAATTTCCACGTCACCGTCCTTGACTTCCTTGTTGGCTGTTTAACGGTTGCTTTTTAATGGCTGTTGGCTCGAGATGAGCTTGGAACGGGGCAAGCCGCCGATGAGACAAGTTTACGTAGACGAGGGCTCACCGATAACCGTTTTCGATAGGCAATTATCAACACTATTATTATCTTTAAGGTAGGTACATACTATGTAGGTAGGTATGCATTGGAAGCATGGCCGCGCATGCGCATAGATGGGCGGTCAGCCGAGGAAGAACGAGGATCAAAAATAAAACAAAATAAAACAAAACAAAACAAAACAAAATAAAATAAAATAAAAAGAAAAGAAGAAAAGAAGAGAGAGAAAGATGAAGAAGGGATGTACACGGACACTCAACTTTCTGGAATTACCATAGGATATCCGCGAGCAACCGCTCGTTTAGGACTGGATGGATCGGCGGGTTATCTCAGCGGACCAAGATTAAGCCGATACCTATCGAGTCTTCTTCCTCTACTTACCTATCTCCTCTCTATCTCCTCTCTGTCTCTCTCTATCTCTCTTGCTCTCTTAACGCAAACCCTCAGGTATCTATCTAACAGCAACAACCCTCTTGAGCGAGGTGGGATATGCACCGTGGGGCCCTTTACCCTCCCCTCCCCCCCTCCTCTTCTACCACTCGTATCCAATCTCCATGTTTCGATACAAGTGTACGCGCAGTATCGTACTAGGTAGGTTATTATAACGTACATCAATTGTTCTGACATGTCCTGGCCGACCCACCGTCCGCCCGCCAGGGATCCGGTCCGCCTAAAGAATCATCAGCCACTCAAAAGGGTCGCGGGGATGGGTCGCCTCACTCTTGAGCAGCCCACTTGACTCATTTAGACCCAATAGGTGCTGGATTCGTCGAAAAACAAGGCAAACATTGGTAGCTAGGATATGCAAGCTATTGCATGCATCTTTCCTGGACCATGGGCACGAGGTTCTCCCTTGCAGACCGATGCATGCGTGGCTAGCTCTTCTTCCACCTTGGGTATTTCTTTTTCCCGCCTTTTCCTAGCTGCCTGTGCTTGTGTTTTGTTTGACGCTGGAGGCAAGGAGAAACGAGCGAGTGGTGAGTTTGAGTGACGAGCGTGGTGGGCCTTAATACCTACCTACTTAAGTAAAGGTCCCTCATGGGAGGGCGCTGCGTAGGGAGGTAGGTATATACCTTTATGAGGCATGTATGGATGTATGTATGTCTGTATGTGTGTGTGTATGTGTGTGTGTAAGAGAGAGGAACAGCCCGCTTGCACGCGGCCCTCTCTCCTTTCTACCTAACTAACCAACCCGCCTCCATATACCTACCTACTTACTTACCTACCTACCTACCTACCTACCTTCCCTGGCTCACGCACGACCGACCCGATAAGTCGATCCTATCGAAATGCAAGATGCAACCGGCGAGATTTTATCTCCATGTTCTCCATACTCGGGTAGCACCCAATATGCGTGGGTATGAGTTATCCCATGTATGCAACCCCACGTTTTGGATGACGACGGTCAACGAGCACAGAACGGATAAAGGAGACATGCACGGCCAAGTGTTCGTGGCATGGCTCGACAAGAAAAACGAGAAAGATCCGGAACGGTGCCCGAAGATTCAGAGGATCAATATCTCTGACTACCTACCTACCCAGTAAATTGCAAGATGGCTTTCCATATGGCATATGCCTTCATTTCCTGCCTCCATGGATGCCGACTTATGCAACCAGGCCTTATTATTCACCTCCGTCGGGCTCAGGGAATTTGCCAATGTCAATTACCTGCCTACCAGAGGTAGATACCTAATGCACCTACCTAGGTATGCGCGAGGCCGTAAGATGGGATTCGCGTTTCTCCCATCGTCTTCTGGCGGCTTAGCCGTGTCTGCTGCTTCTGCTTAACTGGTTATGATCAAAGAGATCCAAGTGGATCGTCCGTCCACTCGCCAATACCGAATTCGACGATTCTTCATTACAAAAATTGGAACGACAATGCCGCTAACGATCTTAGCTACTCATTAGACGTCCATATTATGTTAGCATCTAAGCAGGGCCACTTACCTACCTACTCTACTCACCACACCACATCCTCCTGCCCAGGTACCTCCCTAGCGGGAATCATGCATCTAGATTCTGGCAATACATACCTAAAGCAATCAGCAATTGCAATCACATGTGTTGGTTACAGTAGCATAGCTCGGTAACATGTCATACATACGCTGCTTACAGCACCCTACCTTAGGTACATACGTGTTTCTTCAACACCGGGACTTCTATTTGCTGCCCTGACGGGTTTGCAGGGACGGTCGTGATGGGTACATACATATGGCGTGTGTATACCTACCTACCTACCTACATATGTGGTATGTCTGCGTCTCCGTGCGCAGACCATGGTATATGGTATACACACCTAATTTATGTGTGTACAGTAAAATGGCCGATCGCTGAATTAGCTCACTGCGTCACTCGGGCGATGGGGGCTTCACCCCCCCTTGTAAACGGGCGCTGGCGAAACTGACCTGTAAGATCCCGTAGCAGAGGTTCCAGTTGTTGAACTTCGCTCTGCATTTTGCAAGGTTACATCACATCAGACTGGCCGTGAGTACATACATACACTACTTACAGTCGTACATACATACCTACCTAGCCATCTAACATTTCATTCGTACGTATTAGAGGTAGTCGACCCAGTCGTTGCCGTATTCTGCAGAGCGAGACACTCCGGATGGTCCTGTCAGCGAGTCTCAAAAGTCCAAGTCCAAGTCCAAGTGGGCTTTCTCTTGCAGCAGAACACACACGGGTCTGACAGGCCACGGCGGCCCATCCTACCTTGCTCCTCTTCCGGAATTCACTCCCAGAGAGCCCCAGCGAGCCCCAGCGAGCTAGCATCGACTGACGTCCCTCTAGTCCCCAAGCGCCCTGTCAAATCACACAAGTTCCTGGGACGCTAGCTTGTTTGGCACCCATTCAACGTTGCAAGGGTTTTGGAGCCAAACCCGGCCAGGTTGCAAAGCCAAGAGTCGATCTAAGCCCGCGGGACCCTCGTAAATTAAATACCTACATACCGGTACATGCAGATTGGGCAAGCGTATCGTGGAAGAGAGAGACGAGGATTACCCAGACCCGCTACAGCGCATGGTCCAAAGCCTCGTCCTGACTGACTGGTACATAATTAAAACAACGTCCTTTGCTTTTCTGGTTTTTGGGTATCCCGAGTCTACGTTTCGTCCTTTCCCTTTCCCCATACTTTCCCTAGATCGGATTTCAGTCCCGTTGATAGGTATTATTTTCTAGTCTGACGAATCTTGCATCGACGAGACGAACATAACATCAATCATCCTTGTTGGGTCTCTTTCTCTCACTCTCCTACATACACATACACATACACATACACATACACACACACACACACACACACACCCCCATACACATTCTCTGCCGCCGAGGGCCTGTCCGCCTAGCGAGGCTATTTGTCATAGTTGAAAAGGGGGAAGGAAAAGAACAGTAAAAGAAAAGAAGGAAAAGGAAGGCAAAGTGAAGCGTTCGAGACGGTCGATCTCGCCTCATTTTCTGCCTGTCTTTTTGGCGTCATTAAATCGTTTTACCGTTACCACTGACCGTTACCGTACGAACCGATCTATAACACCATGAGTCATTGCTCAGATCCGGATCAAGAGATCAAGAAGCTTCGGGCCCTGCTGAGGAATAAGGACGAAGACCTTCGCAGAGCAAAACAAGAAATATCGCAGTTACAGAATTCTGTTTATCAATCGCAAATAGCACAGTCCTCGAGCCCGATCGTCCCTGATGTTTCTGCTATCCATAATGAGTTCCAACTGTCAAGTGCTGCTCCGCCTGTCACCCCCTTCCATCAAGATGGCATGTCGAGGAGTAATACAATTCCTCGCAGCAATGGTATTCGTGTGCATAATCGTCTTGAAGGTGTTGCACGATCATCTGTAAGATTATTTCTGAACACGTCCTCGCGTATGATTGGTCCATCCTCGTACTGACTGGCGTTCGCTAGAACCGACAGAGCAGCAACGCCCACGCCATCAAGCGTGCGAGGACCATGTCCCAGCAAGCGCCGGTGTCGCAGAGGATGGACCGCCTTGGTTCAAACCTGTCCACCCAGTCCGCTGGTCCCTTCACCGGACACGCTCCGATATCCCCTCAAACGCGGATACATAGTGCCGGCCCGCAGATGCGAAGCGCTGGTATGGGTGACTATGTAGACAGGGACGAGTCCGCCTCATCTTACGGCCTCGCTCACTCCCAATCTATGCGGCCATCTCAGTCGAAACACCACCACGATATGCCTACTCTTTCGGAGTCTGGGCCTATGACGACTGGTGTGATGCTAGACCCAGAGGTCTACTTCGCCCAACATCCATTTCATGACGAACCTCCCCCGTCGGCGGATACCTTCGGATCGTCCGTTCCCTCGCAGAACCATGACGTTGATGTGCCCCAATTCAATATCACTAACGTGTCCGTCTGTGGTTCAATGACGACGGCGCCCACGTATGACACCGCTCCAATGACCCGGCAGAACAGTATGTTCGACAGTCAGTCTGTTTCCGGTGGCGTGCGTATGATGAGCCTCGGGTCGCAGATGTCTCAGGGCGGCGAGGCATATTATCACGAGGCATCGCAGCAGAACAGCAGCAGCGATAGTTCGCCTTTAGGGAAACGGCCTTACTGCAGCGAGGACGCTCTCATCGCCGTAGGGTCGAGTTTAGCGCCGCCGTTTGCTCACCAATATGCTGCTTCGGCACCCAACGACGCGCTTCTTGCGTCGGACATGGAACGATCGGTATCGAGCGCTAGTATGGCCAGCACCAGGTCGAACTCGTCGCTGAAGGCTCGGGCCAAAGATACCCTGAAGCTGCAATGTCAGCGGGCATTGAACGCGCCCTTGAAGCCTAAACCGAGCACCGAACAGAGCGCGACGGAGTCGCAGGCGAACGCGAAGAAGGACGGTAAGACGGCCATCGCAAAGACTAAGTACGTACGACCGAAACAGCCCAAGGTCTACTGCAACCAGTGCGATGAACACAAAGAAGGGTTCCGTGGCGAACATGAACTTCGCCGCCACAAGGACGCTAAACACCAAGCCACCGTTAGGAAATGGATTTGTGTCGACCCGGCCGCGCACGGCCTGCCGATAAATATCCCGGCCGTCAATCCTCTAAGTAAGTGTAAGGCTTGCAAGGCGCAGAAGAAGTACGGCGCGTACTACAACGCGGCCGCCCATCTCCGCCGTACTCATTTCAAGGAGAAGCCGTCGCGTCAGAAGAACAAAGGCCACAACAATAATAACAATAACCGTGGCGAAGAAGACAAGCGAGGCGGTAAGGGTGGCGGCGACTGGCCTGCGATGAGCGAGCTCAAGAACTGGATGAAGGAGGTCTTGGTGAGCAAGTATGAGCCGGACGATGAAGACGACGGCGACGAAGACGCGAGCCACCAGGCTATGGATATCGAAACCGGGGGCATGGAGCCGTATCCCACCGACTTCAGCATGCCTCACAGGATGACCAACGCTGTGTTTGCCGACATGGACTATAGCAATCTTGTCGTCAATCCCGACGTCAGCTATATGACCGGGATGCCGCTCTCGTCCGCCGACTTCAACTTCAACAACGCCATGTCGCCAAGCTTTGCCCCAGACCTTTCGGCAATGACTCCCCAGGATCAAATGAACCAGTTTAGCTCGGCGCTCTCGTCTTCGGCAACCGTCACTCCTATGACAGCTTACCACGAAGTGTCGCACGGGGACGAGTTCGACTTCAATATGGTCTACTCTCAATAATCCCACTTCGCCTACTCTTTTCTATTCGTCCTTACGAAGCATAGAACTCACATGGGTCCGAGAAGCAATTCTTGTTTTCACGAAAAAAAAAAAAGAGAAAACGAGCAAAGAGAAAAAAAGAAGAAGAGAGGGAGGTTCGCAAAAAAGGAGAATAAAGGCTAGCGTTCGAAGCTATTTCTTTGCCGAATTTCATATGACGATTACTCTCTTTTAGACACGCCTTTCGCTTCTCTCGACCGGTAAATGCACCGTGGTAGCTGACTCGGTTTATTATCAAACGCCCTCTCAAAGCCCAAACCTACCTAATCACTCTTACGGTCCTTAGTTATACCTTACCTTACTGCTGTTTATAATTGCGCCATTCTTTCATCGTTTATTCAAGGGATATACGGCATCGGGCCTATCTCTTTTCGTCTTATATATATCGTCTGGCGGGTGGGGATTGGTGAGGATACGTTTTTCATCACCGCTGGCCTGCCCTCCCTATTCGACAGACCTCCCGTGGCTTATGGTCCTGAAACAAGGACCATGACCGCTCTAGGTCTATGCCAAACCGACGTGCGAACGAAACGTTTACGCTAGGGACGTTGGGTCGCCGGTCATTAAGCGGCCCTGGTGGGTAATACCGCGCTGGAAAATGACGCGGCTATTAACACCTATTTATACTAACGGTCCCCGGGGAGTAAGGGGACTAAAGACGTCCCGGCTATCCGAAGGCAGCGCCTATCGACTCTTATCATTCCTTTTCCTTTTCGCCGAGCGATGGCCGCGGCGTTTCGAAACAGAACTTATTGCTTTATATTACCGGACCAAGAGGCCCCCGGGGGTTCTCTGTCCACGGCGTTTCACATGTATATACTTGTCGCCTGGGCGGGTAGACGGGACCGGTCGGCGACCTGACGGCCTAACCGGCTGTGGCATTTTTGCTTAGCGTGGAGTTGTGAGAGAGCGAGCTAAAGCGACATTGGTACGGGACCATGGGCAAAAAGGAGATCGGATTTATTCCTTTTTTTTTCCTCTCTCTTTTCCGCTTCGTTTTCTTTTCGAGGATAATCTTATTTCGGCGGGCCTTGGACTGGGGTAAAGGTGGCTGAGCTTTGGCGTAGGTTTGCGTCGTCTCGCCAGCTGAAAGAAGAGCACATTGTATAGGCGGGCGTGCTGGTTGGCTGGCTTCTTTCCTCCCCCTCTGGTCTTTTCTTCTTGGGTGTACTCAATCGTACTATAATCTCCTTAATCAGTTCTAGTGGTAGTTGGATACTCCCCCCATCCCATCGGGGGAGTTGCTGTCCGGCCGTTGACATGGCGGGCTCGCAATTAAGGTGCGGAAGAGCACACTTGCCAACTCAGTTTCCAGTCATTCCTTACTTTACTCGTGCTTTGCTTATCTTGGACTAGTTGTGTCTTTTTGATCCTCAGCAGCACAATAGCTTGAACTACCTCATCAGTAGGAGGACAAACGGTCGTCACCATCCATAACCCAGTATGCCTTCTGGGCTCTGTTAGATGAGGTATGACATCAACTAGCACGCAGCGGCCAATCCCACGCCTTATGGTGGGATGGCATTCTTTGCTTCATAGCGAATGCTAGCGGAGGAGGGTGCTAAGTTGTTGTCTTGAACTTGCTGAATCTATCCACCTAGGCACCGTCAGATTATGCGATTCATTCGGGTTCGACCTAGAAGGTTAGTTTCATCATTCCGATTGGCCACCTCTTCCCAGGCTGTAACAGTAATATTTCCCATTGATCCTTTAAGGACCTCTTACAAAACTGCCCGAGGTACATACATACGCATATGCAATCAGAAATACCCCAGCATAGTTGCCTGTGATTTGCTAGTAATGTGGCGATGAAGAGTTGCTTTTGAGGGATGCCTAGCATAGCATCATTCCCTATTTAAACCACCATCTCGCCGGTAGGGCATCCAGGGTGCCTGGCATCGGTCTGTCAAGTAGCCACGGTCACAGCGGCTACAGACTGTTGTTACAATATGCGGTGAAACTAGATAAGTCGGCTCTAGTATATGCCTCTAAACTTATAGAATTCTTATGAGACCTCCAATCTTACCACCATGATACCCCGTGCGGTATACGTCCGCCCAGCCTATCCGTCTACAAGTCTGTCAACAAGTCTCACATTGAAAATAACAACATGCTTTCCGTATACCGCCGAAGAATGAGCCGAGGCTTACCTTGCCGCGAGTGAGTACGGCTAGTTAGGAGTGGAAGAAGCGTAAAGTATTCCACCACGAGGCTTCTCTTGTTAGATTCCCTACCTTGTCTCGCGCGGATGGCTGGCATGCGGCGCCGAACCCCTTCGTTCCTGTTCTGGGGACGATTCCCCAGCCTCATTCGGCCCGTCGGTGTATTGTCCCGAATCGGATCTGCATCGGGGGCGCGACGCCCCAATGCGGAACTTAGTAGTAGAATATCCGCAATACATCGCGAAACTCGTCTGCTTAGTAAAGGGGGTTTTTACGGGTAATAATATATAAAGTCCTCCTAATCCAATCGGTTTCCTAACCTGTGACGAGTGATTTATACCCCGTATCAGTCTAGTCGGGCAGAATTCTCCCAAGTCGACAACTACTCCTAATTAATACTCGGTAGACGCGATGGGTTCTTAGATTTCCGTCATTGACTGCCAGGCATACCATAGTGCCGCCCTGGACTGTTCGACTGCGGGTAGCAATAGCACCGGTTTCGAAGATGCTGCAGCCTTGGACACCCTTGAGGAGGTTCTCGCAGTGTTTATTTCTACTTTACCTCCTAACTAGAGTGGCTATTAGCTGTATCGTTACCGCCTGGTCGACGTGGTACATATTTGAACTTCGGAAATGGGTTAACAAGTTCGGCTGGATTCAGCTAGAAAACGACCAGAACCCAGAGAACGACGCGAAAAGTTTCGGCCAACTAGTTCCCATATTATCCGGTGCGATGATCGTTTTTAGCTTCCCCCAGATTGTAGGCGGTATGCAAACCAACCCTTTCCTTTTTTTTTGGTCCTTTTCTTTTCTCTGCTTTTTTTTTTCTGCTTTTTCGCCCAGCCTACCTTTTCGTTCTCATGTAACATGTCCTCTTACCAATTCAAGTCCCACGTTTCACGCTACTTAGAGAATTGTATGCGGCGCAAAGATCATAAGCATAATGGCGAGGAGACGCGCTGGCAGGCCGGCGCAACCCGATATCTCGGTTCATACGGTTACAACATGGTGGCTCCGCCTTTTCTAGAGGGGGATGGAGCAAGACATTATTGCAATATGGCAGACGTAAGCACGACAAGTCTTCCCTTACGAATTGGCCTGAAGTACGAGCCATCTTGGGGCAGTGATATGAATTCGGGCAACGCGCTACTTGGCGAGCTATATGATTCTCCTATGGCCTCGACGCTTGGGGATCGGACTCAAGATACAGACCCGACATCGTCACGTGGAGTGATGGGAAACGCGGATTCTCCTTGTGAATCGTTATATATCGACGGGCCTTGGATCTGAAGATCTCGAGAGTCTCGTATTGCCTACGGGAAATGTCCCCTTTCCTGGGGCATCCCTATCCGTAAGGTATCGATCCGGGAGGCGTGGGAGATATTATAAGGTAATAATGCTTGGTCGTGATAGACTCCTTGGTTGGTACTGTATGGTGTTTGGTTGAATTTAATGGAGGGAGGCTGCTGGCTCTTAAGGAAGAGGATGCTTATATGGGTAGGAATATAATAAATAAGGGACGCGAATGATGGGGGAAGCGAATAGGGACATAATAAGGGAAACGGAGGATGAAGATGTTGTAAATGTTTTTGTCGAGTTTAAGACGGACGAGAAGAGATTAGGTACCTTAGCTTAGGTAGTGCCTACCTAGGTACCAACCTAGGTACCAACTTAGGTACCAACCTAGGTACCAACCTAGGTACCTACCTGTACCAACTTATCGGGCAGGGGAGACCCGATTAATGTAGGGGTCACCCCTGAGATTCCCCGCACTGATCGACCCCGATACCCATATCCGCCTACCTACCAGCCTATGACGGTATGTACCAACCCCGCCAAAAAAAAGAGAAGGTCAAAAAGGAAAAAAAAATAAAACCAACCTAATTACGATATGCTTCTTCCACCTTTTCCCTCCATTTCCCAAAACTCGCGCCTCATTTTCTGTGCGTCCTCAGACTCCCCTGCCTCTCTCCCTTTTCCCGGTTTATAATATACTTTACCCTACCTTACCTAGTAAGGAGGTAGGTAATCTCCAATCCCTCGTTCTCGATGAATCTCGTCTAAGGCGAGGGGATGTTGTCCTCTCTCTCCTCCGGTCTCCTTTCCTAGCTACCTGTCCGAGTCTTCGTTCCGGTCACTTAGCAGGAAGCCAGACTATATCACACCAGGCCGTACTACACCATATCGTATTACGTCACATCTACATACCTAGGTATCCCGGTTACTCATTCGTCGCTTGGTGTTGTCAATGCTATCGCAAGTATGGCAAACCCTCGCGAGGACGTTTCGCCAACATCTCCGCCGGCATCTCTAGCATCTCCAGCATCTCCGCCAGTGTACCAACTCCCAGACTGGGAGATCATCACCCACCCCCCGAAACCTCGCCAATCGTTGCTCGGCCGTATTCTCTCCTCGGGAAGCACATCAAACGAACCGATAACCGTGTCGGCTCCTCCGTCCACGGCCGCGGAGCTTAAGCAACCGAAAGAAGCCTCCCGCGGGGCACCTATGCTGCCGCTTCATGCCTCCTCGACCGCCGGGGACGATGCGCCGAACCCAACAGTTGCTGCTTCGCTGCGCAGGCGTCTGGATTCTGCCTTTCCACCACACCGATCATACTTCGGGCGCTCGCGACGCTTCCTCTTTCTGTGTATACTCCTGCCTGCCGCCGTCTTCCTCTTCGTCCTTACCCCGTTAGCCATAGGTCTCGGTGTAGGCTTGTCGCGGCGCTCGTCCGGAGGCCAGAACCTGCCGCTCCCAGATAACAGGGACATCTTCACCGGCGACCTGACATACTACGAACCTTCTTTGGGCGCGTGCGGCATTCAGTCGGACGGCAGCGAGGACATCGTCTCCGTATCACACATTATATTCGACGCTGCGAGCCGGACTTCCGATCCGAACGCCAACCCGCTGTGCGGAATGAAGATTAGGGTTATGAGGGACTTCGTCGAGGCAGACGCGGGGAACCGCACCGTCGACGTCACCGTGGTTGACCGCTGTGTTGGCTGCGAGGCCACCGATCTAGACTTGAGCATCGCCGTGTTCACGCGATTGGCGCCGCAGGGCAGCGGGAGAGTGCTTGGTAGCTGGGCGTGGTTGAGCCGATGAACGGGACGCCATCTGATGAATTTGCATCTATAGCACCCATGACATGATAGGAGACATGATAGGAGACATGATAGGAGACATGATAGGATCTGGCTGTTCCTCGGGCATTGTTTGCATACGGAGTTCGGATACTGGTGGCTTCCCATATTATACCCATTTCTGGTTTGCTTTCAAAGAGTGTTCGAGTAGGTAGCTATTAATCCATTACCCTCGAAAATCTACCCATTCGATCGGGCAATCGATTGTCATTGATTCGCGGGGTATCTATGCGTGTATCTCCCCATAACGAAGAGGAATAGAGGGTCGGCCTATGCTTTGATAAAAACGATAGTGCTGGCGTAATCCCCCCTTTTCTCGCGGGCCAACGCTAACATTAGTGAGCGAAGAAGCCCTTCCCAATCCGGACTTTTGAAGAACAGGCCAAGATATACTGAAGTTTCGAGAGGATATTTGGGCAGGCATTTCTCGTAGGTATAAAAGAAGAGCTCTAGGTGACGTAGAAAGGCCCAACCTAGAGTTGAGGAAAAGAAATACCAAGGCGGCGAAACGCAAAAATGCACAGCACCAGGGGTTCGTAATATGTAAAATCCTAACGTGAAGGAAGGAGGTTCTTCTACTCTTGATGACTAGAACAACGACCGAACGATCACGTACTAGCAAATAACGAGGTTATATTATATACCTATATATACCCATATAGGTAGTTGTAGATTAGGTACTTGTATTCGTAATGCCAGGTGCCTGACCTAGGCACTAAGTACGGAATTAGAAGGTTACTCCCGTTATCCCGTATGTGTGATTATATAAGAATTCGCCGCCCGGCTGTGGGGTTGAAGCTATTCCCACTTATTTTCGAACGGACGCCTTACTTATTCATGCTAGGTTTTACGTAAATCTGCTTATCTCGACCAACTTGGCGTACGATCTCCGTTCCAGGGCTTAAGTGCTAATCCTAACTCAATGGTATATCGTAATATGGGAGAACCTATACTTGGTAATTCTATTATATGATATATCATCTACTATCCACATCTGTATAGGTATATCCGGTATAACGAGTTATGATATCTACCTAGGTACCTAAGGTATAATGGCGACTCTCGGGATAGCTAGCTGGGTTCTATCCTACTTCGTTTATCGCCCTAGTTCCTCTAGAGATTCTTAGATCCGAACCCGATCGCCACCGCCCTCACTAGTACGCGCGAAGGCGGTATTCAGAGTCGAACAGCCCTTAATATGGAGCCGACTAAAAGTGCGGCAGCAACTCCAATCTCCGGCACTACTCTCTTAAGAATCCTCCAAGGCGTAGCGGTAGCGACGAAGTCAGCCGAGAACGTCCCACGTCGAATCCTACAGAGGCTCTGTCCAGGCCCCGCTGCTGACCCCGGAGATGGTGTAATCCTGCCCTTCGGTAAATGGCGTACCGCTATCGCAACACGGATTCCCGACGAAGACACGGCGCAGATTGCCAACTTAGGGCTCGCAGTCGCTTACCTCCGTGAGCTGTATAAAAGCGAAGGAGGCGACCCTTGCGAGGCAGTAGGCGAAGCCGACCTTGCGCTTATCTGGGCGCTGGTCCGTGGCGCGCTCACCAGCAAGCTGCTCACGCGGCCGCTCTGCACCGCTTCTCGAAGCGCGCAAGGGTTCCTTTCCGTAGCCCTCTGCAGTTTGGTCAACAACGGAAATATCGACGAGCTGTTCCGGCTTCACGTATGGTTGCCGGACGGGCAACGGGGCAACCCGGAAGTCGCCGTCCATTCTCATCAGGCGGGTGCCCAGAGCTGGATCCTGGCCGGCGAAGGGACGGATCATTCGTACAAGGTCGAGCACGTCGAAGACTTCGGTGTCGCCACCCACGCTGAATATGCGTTGGCCTGGAGTGACGGTAAGGTTCTGGGAACTCAGTATAAGACAAACCAGGCGTATTCGACGATTTCCAACACTAAAAAGTTAGTCCGCGTCGTGCCCCTGGAGAGTAACGTCCACCGGCGAGGAACAAGCTACAGGATCTCCGCGGCCCAGTACCACAGCTCTGAAGTTGCGCCAGATCGGTTCCACGCCACCCTTTTCGTATTCGACTCGCAACTAGGGTTCGTCCAAGATGCGGGTGTCCTCGGTCCCAAGGACGGCGATTCCTTTATGCAGCTTCGCGATCCTGCGGGTGTGACACCGGAGAACCTGGCGTCGATGGTCGACGCTGTGAGGTCTTGGGAAACATTCATGGATAAGGGGCAGAAGCATATCTATAACGCCGAGTGGGAACACGCGCTGAGGGCTTTCAGCAACGCGCTCAGCTTGTGCAGTCACAGGGACGGCTTCCCAAATAAGGCGTACCATAGGAAGCTCGTGCTGTATAAAATCGCGCGGGTTAACCGGTGTCTCGGCAGATATGAACGTTCTAGGAGCATCCTGGAAGGGGTTATAAAGGGCATGGACGTGGATAAGCTGCGCATGGATTGCGTTGGCGAGCTGGGTGTCGTCTATCGACATTTGAACCTTCTCACGGATGCGATGCATATGTTTGAGGTGCAATACAATACAGCGAAGCAGCTAGGTTTCGAGGCCGAAACCTGCCGCGCTATTGGAAATCTCGGAATGGTGAATTATCAAATATCCCAGCGGGACCGCGATAATACGGTTCTTGACCTGGCTATCACGCAGCTTCAGGAGCGCGTAAAGCGTGCCCGAGACCTCCAAAAGTCGTTATCTATCCATGACCCCGGCGCCATCAATGACGGTAAAAACTGGGAGATCATTGGCTTATCCCGTCTCTCCCTCTGCCTCGCCGCCCGAGGCAACGTAGGGGAAGCGATTGCAACAGCACAGCAAGCCCTGGCCCTTGTGTCAGGATTTGGAGACTCAACCGTAGTTGCCTTGACCCGATTCTTCTACGGACATGCTCTGCTACTCGGCGGACGCCGCCGGGAGGCCATGGAGCAGTTTAATACGTGTGCCGGCTGTACTCCCGCCATCGCGCTCTGCAAGGAGCCCTCGAAAGAGCACCTGGAGTACTTGCGGGAACTGGTAGATGCTGGTGTTAACCTCGACCGAGTGGATGAGCAGGGATACACGGCTCTGGACTATGCCGTGTTCAGCGGCAATATCGAGTTCGAAGGAGTCGTGCTCGATGGCCTTCGGCAGCGGGCCGGTGCGCGTGAGATCGAAGAGCAGCTTACGGGAGCGAAACTTCGAAAATCTTACCGTAAGCTATTCCAGGAGGTGTTACGGCCTATACTCATCGAGCGCTGCGGAGACGATTGCATGCAGAGGCTACGGAGCGCGTACGCGAAATCGCTCTCAAGCGAAAAGGAGACGAGGGCGATGTTTTCCGGGTTCTCCTACGTCCCTTACTCTAAATTCCGTAGCCTAGGACGACTTCCACGGTATACCGATGGATTAGGCAAGACGTTCACAGATAATTCTAGCTCGAGAAGTCACGAGAATCCCGATTTCGTCATATTCTTCTCCTATAGATGGAGAGGCGCGGGAAAGCCGGATGATGAATCTAACACGCAATACAACCGGATGCTAAACGCCATCGAAAGTTTTTTGATACTACACAATTCTGTCAACAGAGAAAGGCTTGGGATCTGGGTGGTAGGTTTTTCTAGATGAACCGCGTCTTAGTCGCTGATTGTGACTACTAACTTACTCCCCTCTAGGATTTCGCTTGTATAAACCAGGAAGATCCCATGCCAGGCGTCCACGCATTGCCGATGATACTTACCCAGTGCAATGCTGTGATCAGCTTAGTTGATGACCATTACAACGATAGAGCATGGTGTTCCGTGGAAATACTGCTAATTCAAACCTTGAAGAAGTCGTATGGGTTGCACATGTGGTACGAGCAAGCGTATGTACCATCGGAAAAGAGCCATAATGATCAGGCTGGATCGTGGATTTTAAGAGAGGGTCCCATGGGCTTAGAGATCTCTACGTCGGGAAAGTTGCTGAGTTTCGAGGAAATAGATAGGCCGAAGGTGACATTTTTAGAAAGGCAGAGTAGGCTACTTGGATAAACGGCGCATCGCGTATTATATGTATGTTCTTGTACATTGGACTTTACCTTAGAGAACGAGAACGACTCATCCTGGCTAAGCGTTTTTTACTATCGGATTCAATAGCGCATCGTGGCCCTTGGGCTATCAAACATCAGTGTAGGAGTTCATAGCAAGCGAAAATAGGAAAGACAGTTGCTTACCTAGGCACCCCTTATATTTGTAATTTCTTGCCCCGAATAAGATTTGATTTACAGATTATATTAACGCCGGATCCAATAAGGCGTGCTACTAACACCGCGACTCAAAGTTCCGTGGGTATATCGGAGGGCTCGCAACGGTATGTGCGAATAGGAATAAGCACACAGTATTGCCCCCTCCCCCCTTAAGGGGTTCTAACTTTATGGTGGTTTATCTCCCAATTGGTAACGATTAGCCCTTAATCTTAGTGGGTTAAGCGCTATTTACTTGCCTACCTACTGTCTACATTATTCCTAGGCGAGTGACACTGTGTAAGCATATCCAGATACACCTCGGCTGCATACTTGAGGCGGGTAGGCAGATATTAAACATCGCCTGTCAAAAAGCCAGTCATTCAGCATCGCTCCTGGGGGAAAGTAATGCCTACCTATGTATACTTCCACATGTATTTTTTGGACTAAATACCCTGAGATCTCACTATGAATATCGTTAAACCTGATGGTTGGCCTGGGACGGAGTGATTGCCAAGCGATATGAACCTACCGACCGGAAGGGCGCGGAGGATGTCGAATGGGAAAGGCGTGGCGGGTATTCTGTTCGACCGAGCAGGTTTTGACAACTAAAGCCGCGAACTATTTGTCGATGCGATTTTGGGGCGTTATATTCTCGTCATTCGGTCATTCATGTCTAGACTTGGTCGAATTAACGATGAGCTAGCCGCCATTAACCGATATGCAGACGATACAGATACATGTTATTACATGTTATGTCAAGTGTATATACTTCAAAAGCTGACGGCTATCTAGGCGTAGTTAAGGAGGCCACACCGTCCGTACTGGCGTCAGCTGTTGGAACTGCCGTTCATCAACCCCCTTCCTAGGTACCCAAGTAAAATTCTAGTTTTAGTACCTACTATAAGACCTTTTACCAACACCCTAACTTCATAAATGGCTAGATTTCGTAACGTTCTTCTCTGCGGCGCCAGTGGCGCGATCGAAACTGTATACCTTCACATCAACGGTGTTGTGGCGGGCGTCCTTAAAAAGGTTTATTCATCTGCATACTTGAAAGCCGGAAAGCCAAACATGGCCAAACACTCAACGTAGTCTTCTGCGACGAGGGAAAGCTCCACGAGTACCTCCGAGGACACCGTCTCTACCATAGTCAAGGATCTAAGGGGGCCCGACAAGACGAGGCGCGGGAATTTCTTCCCGGGCGACTTTGCTATTTATTACATGCAGGGGCGACTGTTTCCGCAGAGCATATAATATATGCCTGAGACCATTAATGGCGAGATTTTTATTTAAGAGAAGTAGGAGACCGTTCGCGAGGGTACTAGGTTCGCCACGTTTGGACTTATCGAAACTAGGTTCGTGATACACATAGTAAAAGGGCCATCTAGAAAAGGAATCGGACGAGATCACGAACAAGAAGCTTGGGCCGCCAAGACCTATATTAGACGAAGGGCCTCTGACGCCCTGAGGGATTTAGGGGTTTAATTCCTTGAGTAGAGGAAGCTACTCGAGTAGTAATCATTTTTTGAGGTTAAATTGTGCGCGGCATCCCACATGGCCACCCGATGCGTGGGTTTAGCGGCATGTCTTGACACGGATGTCCGTTCCCCTTTCCTTATTCTCGCTGATACGCTAGCTTGGGATGTAAAGATTTGAATAGATCATCTGTACATTATTATACGGGCTGGGTTGGGCCGTGACCGAGTCATGAGTCTAATGAGATGGGTTGGCAGAAATGACGGGACGAGGGAGTAAAAGGGGGTTCAAAAGGCGAGGCGGGACAAAGCGCACGCCGCCTACGTACAATACCTTACCTAGGGAGAGGTCTTCAATGTATTTGTATTCGGAAAGCATCACCCTAGGAGAAATCCGCGTCGGACTGGAAAGCATAGTGCTGGTCCTCAGCCTAGTAGGATGTTTGGTGTCACCGGCGTTTCGATTTGGTGATCTATCGCGAAGGGCGAAAAAAAGATGATAATTTTCTTTCGTCCCTGTTCATCTCCGCGACGGTGCAAAAACGGAAGATTTTGTTGAACTCGAGACCCAGCGCAGAGCCGCTTTAGCTCCACAACAGGACCGACTCGGTACTTGCTCGGCCAGCCTAAAATGACCTTCAAGGCTTTCCTATCCAATGACGCATTATGCTGGCCTCGTACAGTATGCGTAATAACTACGCAGGTGGAGGCGATAGGGTTTTTCCAAGGCTCAGTGAGGATGAATAACTAGGTAAGTCTGAAGGGTCCATGAAGCCATGGAAAGGAAAACATGAGCTTGTTTTCTATAGTTGTCAAATCTCGCGTGTTCGTGTGCAGCATAACTCGGAACGGTCTTTCGATATACCTACTTACCTACCTAGCTACCTAGGTATGTAAGTGAGGAGGGTAGGTATCGGCGACCGGCGCTTGTCAAAGATGAATGAAAAGCTAACGCACCGGTTCTTCCGGATGGCGGCTCTGTCGGGACCAACCGCAGCGGAGCGAACTACAATACGTGATTCCTGGTGATGGGCCCATATATATGTGGGCGACCTATGGTTCCATCGGGACCGCCGATCCATATCGAGGCAATCCCGACCCAAGTCCCTCGCGCGAAACGCCGTCACGAGGCGGATGGGGTGATGACGCAGTGACAAGAGGCAGGGGAAGGGAAAGTTAGTAAGGAGAGAGAGTAAGAAAAAAAGGAAGAAGGAAAAAAACCCTAAAAGATTAAAAAAAAATAAAATAAAGGCAAACGGTTTTACGGTTCCTTGAAGGTTAAAAGTAAGACCACGAGCCGGCCCCGTGAAGAGAATTTAAAAAGGAGCCAAGCCCAGCTCTAGCTTGCAAGTTCCTGGCTCTCCCTACTCGTACTCATCTTTACTTCTATAGGGTATAATAAATCCAATATGCCTTTTCTTAAACAGCACACCGATCAGGTGGAAGCGCCAAATGTCGGTGCTTCGAATACGGCCGGCCCTGCCATCAAGCAGGAGCAGAATACCTCGGAAGCTTCGCCGGCGAAGCAGCAAAGAGTTACCTTCCTCTCCATCTTCTTGGGTGTCGTCGCCAGCATAGGCGGGTTCATGTTCGGCTACGTCAGCGGTCAGATATCAGGTTTCTTCTCTATGCCGGACTTCGCCCAGCGCTTCGGCGAGAGGACCGCGGATGGAGAATACCAGTTTGGAGCGGCGAGGCAGGGGACGATCGTGGGCTTGCTTCCGGTTGGGTGCTTGCTCGGCGCTTTGATTGCGGGACAACTCGCCGACACGCTCGGCCGCCGACTGGCCATATCACTCTCGGCTCTGTGGGCCTGCGTTGGGATAGTCATTGAGATATCGTCGCAAACCGTCTGGGTACAGTTTGCTGTCGGCCGCCTGGTCACAGGCTGTTCCATCGGCGCACTTTCCGTCGTGGTTCCTATGTACCAGTCCGAGAGCAGCCCGGCCATCATCCGCGGAATCCTGGTATCGACGTACCAGCTCTTCATCACCCTCGGCATCTGGACCAGTTACATGGTCGATTGGGGCACCGCAGACATGGCGTCGAGCGCGTCGTGGCGTATCCCCAACGGCCTCGGCTTCCTCTGGTCCCTGATCCTGGGTGTCGGAATCCTCGTCCTCCCCGAGAGCCCCCGACACGCATATCGCAACGGTCGCGAAGAGGAGGCGCGCAATACGATTGCTCGGCTGGCCGGTGTCGAACCCCATCACCGCAGCGTCCACGACCAGATAACGGAGATTCGGGTTAAACTGGAGGAGGAGAAGAACAGTGGCAAGGCGAGCTGGTTCGAGATCTTCACCGGACCTCGAATGCTGTATAGGACCGTGCTGGGTATTGTCCTCCAGGCCGGCCAACAGCTCACCGGCGCCAACTTCTTCTTCTATTACGGAACAACGGTTTTCAAGGCTACCGGCCTTAGCGACAGCTATGTTACGCAGATCGTACTCGGAACGGTCAACGTCGCAACCACGATTGCCGGCTTATTCGTTGTGCAGAAGGTCGGCCGCAGAAAGGCTCTCATTGCTGGTGCGGCCTGGATGATGGCCTGCTTCTTGTAGGTTCCAACCTTTCGCCGCGGGCCCCCTCTCGCATGTTTTACGAAACTAACCTCTCGTCGTAATACCTAGTATCTACGCCTTCGTCGGCCACTATGCTTTGGACTCTGAGAACCCGATGAGCACCCCCAAAGCCGGCTCGGCCCTAATCGTATTCTCTTGCCTTGCGATTGCTGCATTCGCCACTACTTGGGGCCCCCTCGTGTGGGCAGTGGTCGCAGAGCTCTACCCCTCTCGATATCGAGCTCCGTGCATGGCCTTGGCTACTGCTTCGAACTGGTTCTGGAATTTGTGAGTATAAGCTGCCAATCGCCACCTGTCAGGTTCTAACCGACGCTATAGCATGATCTCGTTCTTCACCCGATTTATTACCGACTCGATCGATTACTTCTATGGTTTCGTGTTCGCCGGTTGCTGTGCAGCCCTCATCGTCATCGTCTACTTCTTCATGATCGAGACTAAAGATCGAAGCCTAGAAGAGATTGACACCATGTACCTGCTTCACGTTAACCCTATAAAGTCGAGTCACTGGGATGGCAGCAAAGTACCAGAGGGCGCGGCCGAGGATTCGTCTCACGAAGAACACGTCGTGGCTTAGAAACGGTATATAGAACCCTCCTTTATTTTTGAGCAATTGATCGCGTAATTATCATTCGTGCCTGTTACGAAAACGTCCAAACGTCTCGTTCTTCTGGATCGTCTTCCAAGGCTACGTTTTGGAAATTGGAAATCCCAATGGCCGAATAACGTGGACAAAAACTGCGCGGCCCGAACGCACCGCGTGGGTTTGCGTGAGCTCATCGAAAATCCGCCCCCGCCATAGGATTATTGTGCACCGTGGGCGGCCTTCAAGATACATGTAAATCAATATATACCAGGTACCTCCCCGGGTAGGCACTCGCCTAGGGGGCCAAGGGTGGTAGGCACCCAAGCGAAATAGGGCGTGGGCGCGCAAATAGCATCCAAAACAGGTTACGAGGAAAGTGAGTATCATCTCAGGGGACGGCAGGTAACATCTAATAATTCGGAGTTCCAATACAAGTACCTAAATGGGCTCTTAATAATCTGTAGGACTTTAATATGAGCAAATGTGCCCTATCTACCGCCTCTCGCTTACGCGGAGACTAATCTAAGGGGGGAGGCGTTAAACGAGGTTCTTCAGTAGCTTGGTTGGAAAACTACCTTGCCATTGCTCCTAAATTAAATGTTATGTATAATAATAAAGCGCAGCTAATCGAAGTACCTTGAGCAGGTAGGTAGAGGTAGGTAGAGGTAGGTAGAGGTAGGTAGAGGTAGGTAGAGGTAGGTAGAGGTAGGTAGAGGTAGGTAGAGGTAGGTAGAGGTAGGTAGAGGTAGGTAGAGGTAGGTAGAGGTAGGTATTCATGGCCTTCAGTTGATAGTTGGGCCCCTTATCGTCTCCGTATCGCTTCCCCGGCCATTGGCACTTTCGCACTCCCAATGGGGGAGCCAGTAACTGAAGTAACAGGGCTCGGGTATCAGGGGAAGAGGCCCCTCATGCGAGGTCTCGGCTTCCCAGACTCCCAATGCATAGTTGTGAACAACTTGTTGCTGAGCTAAGTATTGCTGTAAACTCCCATGCGTTGATGTCGGTAGCTGGGCGTTGGGTCGACAAGTCTGATCGTTGATACGAATGTTAGAATCCCCCTGGACGACGGAGTAATTTGGAAGCTGTTGGTCCGATAATGTGTGTGTGGAGGAGAAGCACTGGTTGCAGAGAGTAGTGTGGACGGAGTGTTCGCTATTATCCCCGTCACGAAAGATTACATGATTATTCGCCCCGTGTACTCCTTTAGCGCGGAGCTGGTGTGCATCCGAATCTGCTGCTGCTGCTGCTGCTGCTGTATTTCCGGGGCTGGTTTTGACCCACGTTAATAGACTGGTCGGAATCGAGGCCTCAGTAGTAGGCTCCCTTCTCGTGGCCGTTGGGGTCGCACTGGCGTTAGGTTGAGCCGGTTGTCTACACGTTGCCATAGAATCAACATGTCCTTGGCTTTTATTGCTAGTATCGGCTCCCTCATAGAGAATTAGCTGCATTCGGCGGAATGCTGACGTTAAACTCACTCGTTGGCTAGGCATATTCGTTAGTATCGTCAGCTTTCCCCCTCGGCTCGTTATATTGGATATATCTTTCTGGAATCATGGACGCGACCGAGCATCGTCCGCACGCGTTATATTTATATTTCTATCGTAGCTCTTGAGAATATACATTGTTGGGTGTCGCGTGAAAATTCTGCATGCTCCAGAGAGGCCTCGATGAATATGCTCCTTAATAGCTGCGACGTGATAAGTCATATCTCATGCAGTATCGATCTGTTCATCTTGATGTGGAGCATCATCCACGCCTACATTACCATCGAGGATTTTCGCTGCAGTCTTCTGCGCCAGCAGCCATAAGTGAGGTACTCCGGAAGTATAAGCCAGGGGTTAGAAGTCATCCGTCTTATGAAGCTAATTCGACGATCCGATATTGGAAGAAGTCTAGCAAATCGATGAAAGTCGGCCACGATCCCATGGAATGTAACCTCACCCTGTTTCATTGGGGATTATAGCCTCACTGTCCCGTTCTACGTCCCTAGGTTCGTTACGGCCCGTCACGTCCACGATGTTACCAAATTAACCCCAATGCGAATGTTTGCGGATCGAGGGAGCGAGTCGAGACTCCTGGCGCCGGTTCCGAATGGGCCCGGAGGTCATCCCCGTTCACCGCATACCCTGCTCAATCGATACTTGCGATGTGAAATAGGGTCAATTCCTAACTAGTCTAACTAATTTACGGCTTGGAGAGATGATAATCGAGAAAGGGGCTGTAGAAGCTTCTGGCCGTCGGACCCAACATACCTCTCACTTCGTATCCTATAAGTAATAGCTGAACCGATGTTATATTGCGTACAGATGATCCCCGGCGAGGAAGGGATTAGCGTAGCAACCAATGATCTGGGCAAGGTAGGACAAAAGGGATCCAAGCCATCTTCCCCTTTTACTTAGTGGCTTGGGACCTACGCCGTCGAGTACCATAATCCCCTTGAACGATATGACAGACGTATAACGTCATTCACTGGTGTGAGTAAACAGAGTTTATATTGTGTTTTGGGGCCGCCGATAGAGTCGCCACACGTGTCTTTACAAGGGGAGCAAAACCAATATCTCAATGTGTGTTCCGGTTTTAGTACCTACGTGACGTGGCACCATGCCAGCATATTGAGTTATCACACCGAACAAATTTACATTGTAGTTGGGCGAGCCTGCCAGTTAAAGATCTGACCATTGTCCGGATTATCATCTGGATTCGTACATGAAAGGCTACCTAGCTTTCCTTGGGCCCGAGCACTAGGTGAGTATTTAGTGAGACAGCCCTTGGTGGCTCGGGGTTCGACAGATGTTCGGGACGTTGAGAAGTGCGCCCGGCATGATGTGGTACACCTAAGCTTCGTTGCGGCTGTGACGGCGAGTAAACTACTTACCTATTATCCCACGGTGGACATGCAACATAGGAGAGTCCCTCCTATATTAAGCTCTATAGTCAGACAAGTCAATAGCCTTAGCATTGAAACCGCACCTCATTCATAAAAGGCGTCGAATTCATTGTTCTCCTTGGGAGATTGATTGGGTTACGGCCTTGTATGGCAAGTTTTGCCTCGTGGGGGCCTCCGGACTTTAGGCAGAGACGGGGCTGGCTGCTACGTACACGATCAGCTACAACCTCGAAATGGCGGCCAGGATATCACTGACAATCTATCAGACAATTATGAACATTTTACGCTTGCTTTCTCATGTACGTAGATGCTGATTTTAAGATTTACCCCCTACATAGAATTAATGATTTTAACGTATACGAGCTCGCTTCATATAATAGGTATCGCCAAAGGAATAGTTCGGTTTGGCGTTAGCCGACATTGACAGCCTCCGGAGAAGGGTTATATTATCACATTTAGCCCAGCTAAGTAGTGGGAGTCTAAACTCCAGTACGAGAGAGCATTGTTAGGCACAATGACGCTCAGGTTAAATGTAAAGCAGTTAATATACTCATTTTCTTGACACTTGGAACTTACTGAATCTTTTCTTTAAGTTTGGATTCGAAGATAACGTAACACGCCCGCACCAACCATAGAAAGATATTAGGTAGTAAGTGTCCCAAGTGGTATCTTAGGAATAGGTGCCGCCCCCAGGCGCTACGACTTTTGTTATTTAAGGATAGCGGTTGGAACTACCAGGGCAATGTCCCTCTATAAAATAACTGCCTTACCGACCTACCTACCTAGGTATGTATCAATGGTGCAGAAATAGTTTGCCAACCACCTAATTTCCGACTGCTAACGTTCCGGCAACATCAGTTTGTACCTGTCAGCCTACACGTAGTGAAATTAGCCCTGATCGACTGTTACACAGCATCATGATGTTCCTCTTTTTTTGTAGGTGGTTGGGATGAAAACTTTTTATTTACTAATGCTGCTATTGTATCAGAGCATATTTTCTGTGAGCGTGTACGTTATCTTCGCATGGCTCCTCGAGTATGGACCTCCATTTATAGCCCATCTACGTATCTGAAATCCCCGGATAATTGTGCGATGGGGTCGTAAGGCTGGGAAAACCCCTGAAACCTGTAAAACATGAGGATTGTTGTGTTAACGCGACGCTTCCTAAATTGCCCGAAAGGCGTTGAAAATTGTTAGTATCCAGGTAGGTAGGTAGGTTGGTACGAATTAGAACGGGCCATTTTACTCGAAGCCTCAAGTTGGGTTAGGAATGATGGTATTATCTTATACTCATCGCGGCCTTGGTGCGTAGGCAGCTTTTCTTAGCAACTATTGGAGAAATAAACTCATAGGCTACTTTACTAGGCCATCGCGTCAACCATTCCCATAGACACAAAATGGGAAATATAAGGGGTGAGTGATAAATAAAAGTTATTTATAGCGACATCTACGGCGGAGAGTTCATCGAGCAATACTTAGAACCGGACCTCTGGTTGTAGCGTAGCGGAAGAATCTTCGATAACATTAACCTGGCGCGAGGCAGAGCGGGAACAGGTAGGTACTTACCTGGGTAGGTATGCCCAAAGTCGCATAAATGGCCACCTACCTTGGCTATGTCGCAATGGAAATCAAAGGGACATTGACCAGCAGATAGATAAGTCATCCCTCGGCCAGCCTACGTACTTATACCATGCCGATTCCGTAATTCCAGCATCTTCAAGCTACCTAGGGATCCAGATAAACATGATCGGCTTTTCATACCGGGACAGCTTCTGGAAGCAAGCCATGTTCCACGGCGTTCAGGCACCTAGAATGTTCATGGGGTCGCGTATAACTTGAAGCGATTAGGCGGTACCTTTCCCCAACCTGATTTTTCCGACGCAAGACTTTATTCAGTATTCGTAAAACAGTGGTTCCAAGCTCAACAAGCCAAATTCATGGGCCTTCCGTTTCCTTGAATCGCTCACTAATTATTGAGGTACCTGGCAGTTCCCAGGCTACATTGAATCAAGGATGAAAGAATATCATTACTCACATCAACGAGGCTAGAGCCCCAACGCATTTCACCGATGAATCTAGGCGCTCCTAGGGTGGGACCGTCTCGAAGCCGCTCAAAATACGTTCGTAAATAGGGCCCGCCTTGTCGGCTATCCTTCACCGCGTCACTAGATCTCGCATATATCGGCAGGAGTCGTATCCTCGTCGCGTCTTAAGACTCTTGTTAGGAGACACTCATGAAGAGTTCAGAGACGCAATCATAGGGTACTAACCAATCATTACAATAACTAATGCCTCCGCCACCTGAATTACGGTATCTGAGCAATCCGGAACACGCACGGGTCCCTGCTGCCCAAAGACTGACTGGAAATACTGTTGCTCGCAACCGGTAACCAGTAAGTAGAGAGGGAATCGCTCGAGGTTACAGATCCCTGGCTCGAAGCCGGGCCAGGCATCCATTAATAACCTTTTCAGGGGCCATCACTATATCGAGCCTATGATTCAAGCGATCCTCACATCGGCCACTGGGCCGAAATCACGCGGGGCTGGTAAAGATAGCTCGCAGCGAATCCACATGGAAATAAATTAATTCAGACGCACGAGGGATGAGACCTACCATTTCGTGCATCCTTTCCACTGTATTAGGAATGTGTGCGGCTGTGAGAAATCTAAGTAAAATTCTAACCCGGGAGGATACCACCTGGGGAACTTCATTTAGATGGTCGCAGCTGTTGGCCAGGAGGTGCCAATAGGATGCGAGTTGGGTTACAGTAGAACAATGTACGTCTCGTCGGCGGTCACTTATACGCCACCCCTCCCATTCCTTTCAGGGAGTTTTGTTCTGAAAGTGCGGATCCTGATTGGCCTCTAGGTAAGACGGTAGCACTCACTGGTAAGGTGGTAAGAGGTAAGTGGTGCTGCAGCAATCCTCCAGAAAATTTGTCTGGCCACACGCCAAATTTGTCTGCGAGAAGTTTCCGCTGCGCCCGGATCATCTTTGGGTTATCATCTAGAAAGGCGAATGCTCTTCTTTCGCGAATAATAAGACATTCGACGATATAGCCAAGCCTCGCACTTCTCGGAACGTATATATCTATCTAGGTACCTATCCTGCGCGGGGGTTCTCAACCGTACCGTCGAATGAGAACCGTGGTAGGCTTTAGTGAGCATATTTTACCTTATGCCGCCTCGCGGCTCAGCCGTGATATCGAACTCTTGTCAGCAGAATCGAGCCAGCCTTCGGAGCAGTTGAGTTATTTCCTAGACCATTCTGGTTCCCGCAACGCCGTGATGTTGCATTCATTAACACTCGATCCAACGAAGCCCCTTCGTTTCTCTATCCGCACATGGCAATTGATTGATCTCTAGTCGATAGACTTTTGATCCTCCCGAAAATCCTTCCTTACTATACCAATGCTACTTTATGACAAACTCACTTCGTTTCCGGATTGTGTCAGGCTATAAGCTGCTGCGCCTCGAGGGTATTTCTCTTTGGACGGCCCTCCTTTGGCCATCGTGGATTCGGGCACGTATAGTGACTGTCGACTCACCCACGTTATGAGACTCCTTCCAAAAACATAGTGTTTCGTTGCTCGGTTCAATCCATCCCACCTTCGATGCGCAATAGTATGGACGTAGCTACTATCGAAAGCGAATATCTATTGGATTTTGACGACAGATGAACGATAGAATTAAAGTATATCGAGAATAAAAAAGAAAATCCCAGGACCGCTCAGTTGAACTCGGCTATCGACGCTGCTCGACAAGGCTTAGGACGTTGATAACACTACCCGACGAATTGGAGTTTCCGCTACCCGTAACTAATTTACGTCCCGACCGTGTTAGACTAGACCGTCCCGACATCGATTGACGGATTCCTATCTAAACAAGATTCTGGTAGCGAATTTGTCGTCCGCTTTATCTGGAACTGTATCTCCTACTTTTCTGATACGGATCAACCCGGGCCAAATTGGGGCGCTGTGTCGTTGGAGGTCAATTTAAGAAGCGCGTCGCTCACTTCTCGGCCTCCACCCGGGCATACAGATTAGGATAGAGAGACCAGGGTCTTCTGCTGTACTTGAGATGTCATCGCCCAAAGCTGCTGGTCTCAGCACAGGGCAGATAGTAGCCATCGGCGTGTCGGGGGTCGCGGCGATGATCTCCATTATCGCTCTCTGTATTGCAGTGCACTGGTATGTGGTACGACGAAGGCAACTGCATGATATCGAAGAAATACCGAAGCGGGAGCCAAGAATATCACCGGACAGCGTGGTAACCCAAATGGAAAGGGGCAACGTCAATGGCCCCGGACTTTCGGATGCTGCCACGACTCGCAGCTCGATCTGGGGAGACGTGAGGCCCTTGGCCGTTCCGGCTCCCGCCCTTAGCGGCGACGTTTGGGACAGCCGGCAGTGGCCGCTTCCACCGGGTCATACGGAGCGATACACATTTTTCAGTGAAAGGAGCTCGATAGCAGGAGATGATATGCCAGACGGAGAACAATGGAGCCCTAGAGGATATGATGAAAAAGACGGCACGGGGGGTCGCAAACCGGCGGGGACAGGAAGAAGATCGGAGACGGAAAGCAGGTGCGAAAGTATCTGGGGGATCTCCGATGCAGGTATAGCACTCTGATGGAAGCCTATTACGTACCGTTATGAGTTACGATTCCTTCCAGGTTCCATAATGAATAATAAGGAAGACGAAGTTGAATACTACGTCTTATTATCCCTGAGTAATGGCGTCGTGAGCCTCGAGCATTAGGAATAAGATAAATGTCCCGGACGCAAATTAAAATCCTTATGCCCTAGCCTCGTCGGTATATTTATTTATTTTTAGGGTGGGATAACTTGGAATTCCAAGTGTGAGTCTCGGAGTATCACGTTAAGGAGGAGATATATTGTGTTGTAAGTGGAGGCGGACGTTTGGTGAGAAAATATCCATTGCGTCTTGATGTTATACAATTCTAATAAAAAAAAATACAACTTCAAGGATTTGGTATTTAGGTAGATAGGTACCTACCTAGGTAGGCGTATAAGGCAATTAACCCCCCGTCCGTTCCTATCTTGGGTAGCGTTGCTATAGAAAAATCCGAGGACTTGGTGGTTGGTAACTAGGAGGTATTGTCGCTCCATCGGCCTGTTCGGATCTGATAAAAACATACATTCCGTGAAGATACAATGACAGGCCAGGCCCCGGTCCGGGGCTAGATAATCATCCGGCGATGACCCGATTGAAGCAGTGGGCCATAGGGATAATGCCTTCTCTGGGGAAAGGTCATTGGTGCGCTAAGAACCAAGCGGCTTATGTATTGTAGAGAGAAACCTGGGGAAAGAACAAATGACTAGGGCGACGCGCCAATCACTTGGGATAATTAGCTGGAGCTGGCGAGGTCGCGCCTTTCCATAGGTAGGTATGGAAGAGGTACCTACCTACTAGACCCAGGTAGGCAGGCGCTGTAGACAGGTACGACATGTAGGTATGTCAATAAGAGGTAGGTAAGGTACCTTAAACCTGAGCTAGGTAATTCCCGTCAAGGATCCGAAATCGTTCCACGCCGAAAGGAAAGCACAAAATTTACTCACACAACTTTCCTTCCGCTGACTTCGACTGGGTAGTGACCATTTCTTTATTTTTTTTCCTTGTCCCTCGTCACACCTTTTCTTCCCTTCCCTTTTTTTTTCTTGGTTCCCTGGTACAACTCTCCAAACACCAACGCCCTCACAATGCTTCCCGCACTTCGCGTCGCCACTCGCCAAGCTGCAGCTCAGCGACGATCGGCTCCAGCTGTTGTCTTCCAGGTCTCCAGAGCCGGATCCACATGGGCAAACGTGCCTCAAGGTCCCCCTGTATGTTGACTCTCGGTGCCCCGTGCTTCTATGACCTAATTGAAGTCGAAAAGAGCGTCGAAATCGTGTATTTGCTAAAGTGAGTGGGACGTTGCTGACGACTAGCTGTGTAGGATGTGAGTTATCTCCCTACTCGTGCGACGGAATTACGACGGATTCGCAACAACAGATTCGTGACGGCCTCGTTCCTGGTTGATAGCTAACACAATGCTTCCCCAACCCTCTTTTAGGCCATTCTTGGTATGCACCTAATCGTTCAGATATAAGTAAACACTCCTGCGGGGTTGTCTTACTGACTTGTGCATAGGTGTCACCGAAGCCTTCAAGGCCGACTCCTTCGAGAAGAAGATCAACCTAGGTAAGTTAGGCAAGCCCCGTTACCACATGCCTCCACATCCCTACGATGACGTATATTGTATATTACTATTGTAAACGAGAGAGAGAGAGAGAGAGAGAGAGAGAGAGAGAGAGAGAGAGAGAGAGAGAGAGAAAGGAAAAACTCTAACTAACTGCCCTTCTCCTTCAGGCGTCGGTGCCTATCGAGACGACAAAGGCAAACCCTACGTTCTCCCCTCCGTCCGCGCCGCCGAGGACAAGATTGTTGCAAAGCGACTGAACAAAGAATACCTCGGTATTACCGGCCTTCCCGAGTTCACCAAGGCTGCCGCTGAGCTCGCCTATGGCAAGGGCTCTCCCGCTCTCGACCGCCTGGTCATTACCCAATCCATTTCGGGCACTGGTGCTCTGCGCATCGGCGCTGCCTTCTTGTCGCGCTTCTACCCGGGTGACAAGACCATCTATATCCCGACTCCCTCGTGGGCCAACCACAAGGCCGTCTTCAACGACTCCGGCCTCAAGGTTCAGCAGTACCGTTACTACGACAAGAACACCATCGGCCTAGATTTCGAGGGAATGCTGGCAGACATCAAAGCCGCCCCAAAGGGAAGCATGTTCCTGTTCCATGCCTGCGCCCACAACCCGACTGGTGTCGACCCTACCACCGAGCAATGGAAGGAGATCAGCGATGCTGTCAAGGCCCAGGGCCATTACGCCTTTTTTGACATGGCTTATCAGGGTTTCGCCAGCGGCAACACAGACAAGGATGCTTTTGCCGTGCGTTACTTCGTCGAGCAGGGCCACGACATCTGCCTGGCGCAGAGCTTTGCCAAGAACATGGTGTGTTCGCCGAGCATTCCGCTAACTGCTCTTTGGAGCGACGCAGTTCACTAATACATATAAAACTAGGGTCTCTATGGAGAACGTGTAGGCGCCTTCTCCATCCTTACTTCTTCCGCCGACGAGAAGAAGCGTGTCGAGTCCCAGATCAAGATCCTGATCCGTCCCTTATACTCGAACCCGCCTCTGCACGGTGCGCGTATCGCGTCCGAAATCCTGAACGACCCGACTCTCAACCAGCAGTGGCTGGGCGAAGTCAAGGGTATGGCCGACCGCATCATCACCATGCGTGCCCTGCTTAAGGAAAATCTCGAGAAGCTTGGTAGCGCTCACGACTGGAGCCACATCACGTCTCAGATTGGCATGTTCGCCTACACGGGTCTCGATGCCGCCGCCATGGAGAAGCTGGCCAAGGAGCACAGCGTCTACGCCACCAAGGACGGACGTATCAGCGTTGCCGGTATCACGACTGACAACGTCGGACGTCTAGCTGAGGCCATCTATAAGGTCAAGGGTTAAGCAGGGACTGCCTTTTCTCTCTTAGCGGAGAGGAAGGGAAGTTCTGGGTAATGAGAAATGTTTCGTGTGGTCTGGCCATTGAAAAAAGGGAAGGACTGAAAAGCAAAAAGCATTATACCCGGTACGATGGATAGACGAATGACTTAATGGATCGGCTGGCTGGTAGACAACTCTATCCACCGCGGCACTCCTCTGAAATGACAACGAGGGCGGTCTTCTCGATACGATACATCTTTGTTGCTTTCCCTCCTTTTCTATCTTTCGCGTCTCCCGGGTCCGTCTCGTCGATAGACGGACGATGGACGACCGATGCTTGTGATACCACCACTTCTGATACCACTAAATAACTACCTAGGCAAATGAAATTCACAGCTAAACCTTTCACATATCCATGTAATAGTTGTTCATTGCGTTCATGGTTAAGAACATGGTAGTCGTTTTTCTCGAGGGGTCATTTCAGAAGTACCTAATATCAGGCACACTAGGCGAAGACGTAGACACGCTATCCCAACCGGTCTAAGTCAGCCCTGACCTCGTCGAGCCGCGCCTCCATCTCGCGCCAAACCCTAGCCATCTCGCGCATCGTCCGTTCCTTAGTGCTCTGCTCACTAGCGCCGCCCCCATCCTCCAGAGCCCCGACGGAGACGACCCCGTAATCCTCTAGCTCGGCTTCGCGCACGCGCATCGCATCCTGAAGGCGCATCCGCGCGTCGCCCAGGTGGCGCCTGTAATTGGCGAGGGCACGGCGGGCCTCGGGCGGGTAGACGGCGCGGCGGGCGTCCCACAGCAAAGCCTCGGCGGCCAGGGCCCAGGCGCGCACGTCAAGGTTCGCGGCCTCGGCGCGCAGCTCGGCGGAACGCGCGGCGGGGCCGTGCTTGGACTCCAGGACGCGGACCAGCTGGGCCACGGCGCGCGCGTGCTGCGCCAGGTGCGTCGCCAGGTCGTACGCGGCGCGCTGGCGGGCCCGGGACAGCGCGAGCGACGCGTTCAGCACGCTAGACTGCAGCGCGCTAGTCGTCGAGGCGAGCGCGGGGACCGACCGGTGGATGTAGGACGGGTTCGTGTGCGGGTTGAGAACCCGGGCTAGCGCGCCGGCTTGCCGCGATAGCGTGCCGGAGAGGGTCGAGCTTAAGGTGGGGAAGAGTGAAGGTAGGTCCGAGAACGGCGGGCGCGAGAGAAGGAGGGCGAGAGAGGAGGGAGGTAGGGCGGCGGGGTTGGAGAGGAAGGGCGGGAGGAGTAGGAGGAGGTCGAGGATTTCGGGGGGCGGAGCCGTGGATGAGGATTGGTTCTGCGGCTGTTGGGCTGACGGTCTTGATCTGATACGTAGGTGTAGTTGCGCCTGTTGCTGTTGCTGTTGCTGCTTAGACGAAGCTGTGCTGCTCGTGTTTGGCTCGGGAGTGGCTGCTGCGGCTATCGCGCGACGGAGGAGATGCTGCTTCGTGGCCTTGAGGCGGTGTGCTTTAAGTTCCTAGATTTCGGGTTGTTGAATTGGCTAACGTATTCGTACATAAGCCACGTCATCCGGTGTGAAGCATACCTCGCGCACGGCATCTTGTCTCTTAGATGCCGGATCGTTACTCCGGGTTGATCCGTCGGGATTGAGAAGAGAGGTAGTGAGGGTCTTATACAGACGCTCGAAGTCGGGGTTGTTCCTAAGGACAGCTTCGTCTATCGGGGGGAGCATTGTAGGATGTTGGGAAGACTGGTGATGGGGATTGTGGCGAGAATTGGCCGTCGTAGCAGCTTAAAGCGTACAAGTGTAAATGTTAAACGTAACTTTGGAAGTGCTGGACGATGGGCGGTGAACCCCGCGACGGACCCGATAAGATAAGGGACTCGCGAACGTGGAGCGACGTCACATGAGTCCGCCAATTCATCAAGATAGCGGTAATTGCATATTACATAATGGATCAAGTGTTGATAAGCATAGTATCACATTAAAGGATATATGATAAGAAATCTTCGATTCGGAATCGTATCATCGCTGCATCTCAGCTTCACACATCCAAGGTCCCACACTCAATTGAGTACCAGCTTCGCCAATCCGGGCTCCTCTCCCGTCTTCATGCATATGCCGCCACAATAATACGGCTCGAGGGAAAAAAAAAAAAGAAAGAAAGAAAGAACGACGACCAGAATACCTCAAACATAGAAGACAACCTCGTTAGCCGTCACTGATAATGACGTCCATACGACTGGCGGCCGCCCCATCGCGGTGCCGCCTCTCCTCCCTCTCGCCATCCCACATCCACTCTAGTCGCGCCCCGCAAAGCATACCAGCCGCGATAACAACCGCGCGCCATCTAAGCACCACGGCGCCGCGCCCGCGGCAAAAGCCCTCGCACCTGACGGTACCCAAGGACCAGGTCCCCGACTACCCGTACGGGCGGCTGCGGACGTACAAGCAGGCGAACGAGGGCCTGTTCGCGGGGTCCAAGATCCGGTTCGGCAACACGGTGGCGCCCAACCACGGCAACAAGTCGCGGACGTCGTGGCTGCCCAACAGGCACGTGAAGCGACTGTGGTCGCCCAGCCTGGGCGCCTTCATCCGCACCCGTCTGACCGCCCGCGTGCTGCACACCATCGACCGTCTCGGCGGCATCGACGAGTACCTCCTCGGCTCCAAGGCCCGCCGCATAAAGGACCTCGGCCCCGCCGGCTGGGCCCTCCGCTGGAAGATCATGCAGACCCCCGCCGTGCGCGAGCGCTTCGCCCGCGAGAGAGCGGCCCTCGGCCTGCCGCCCAAGGAAGAGGGTGCCTCCGGCGAGACGCTTCCGGGCGAGTTGGTCGCCGACGGCGCCACTTCCGAGGCCGTGCTGAGCGAGGTTGACGCCATGTTAGAGCGCGGCGACGAGTTCGTCATAGGTGATGTCAGAGACGGCGAGGACTTGATTATCAAACAGGACGGCGAGGCTATCGGAGAGGTCAGGGAGGCTTCCGAGGATGTCGAGCAGACCGCCGAGCAGACCGCCGAGCAGACCGCCGAGCAGACCGTCGAGCAGGAGAAACCTGGCGGCGACGCAAAGACACCAGGGGCGTGACATGAGACGGACATATCTGGTGGCGTTATGGGCTGGATTTTACTGGAAGACTTAAATGTCACACGGTAAAAAGGATGTGAATGGAAGGATATGACATTGTACCTTGTAATCAGTTTGTACAAAATGCATATCAGGATGCATGTCTATATACCACCTGATGCTGTCTATCAATCATAGGTACTCGCCTTTTTTTAAACAAAAGCAAAGCCCTCTCGCGCCAATTCCGAGTTCGAAAAGTCTCCGGTGATTTCTTTTTTTTCGGCGTCCAGCCCAACTCTACAAGATAACGCCCCGGAATCCCCTTAAAAGCGCAAATCCCATCCGATTTGGGGCCCTAGCTTAGGTAGTTCGTCGGCAACGCTTTGGACATCCTTGTCTCCTCTGCCGCTGAGACAGATAACTACGTCCTCATCCTTCTTCATCGTCTTAGCCAGCTCGATGGCCCCATAGATCCCGTGAGCTGACTCGAGCGCGGGGATGATACCTTCCAGCTGACTCATTAGCCTGAAGCCGATGAAGGCTTCGGCGTCGGTAGCAGCGATGAACTTGGCCCGCTCCGAGTCTTTCCAGGAAGAAAGCTCGGGCCCAACGCCCGGGTAGTCCAGGCCCGCGGAGATGGAGTGCGTGTCTGAAATCTGTCCGTGTTCGTTTTGCAACACGTACGTCCTCACGCCGTGCAGAACTCCCTTGGTGCCACCCGTCAGTGTTGCCGAATGGCGGGTAGTGTTAACACCGTCGCCACCGGCTTCGACACCTAATAACTTGACGCTTGGGTCATTGGAGAAAGGGTAGAACATGCCCACAGCGTTGCTACCTCCTCCAACGCAGGCTACGACAGCATCGGGCAACTTGCCCCGCTTCTCTAACATCTGCGCCTTGGTCTCATTGCCAATGACGGACTGGAAAGTCCTGACGATGGTAGGGAAGGGGTGCGGGCCAATGGCAGACCCGATAATGTAGTGGGTATCGTCGAGGTGGACGACCCAATAGCGAAGCGCCTCGTTAACTGCATCTCGCAAGGTTCTGCTGCCAGCTTCGACTGCGACAACCTTGGCACCGAGTAGCCTCATTCGGAACACGTTTAGTGCTTGACGGCGGACATCCTCCTATATCATATTGTGAGACACGGCCATATCCTCGTGGAGTGGAAAATAAGAACTTACGGCACCCATGAAGACTGTACACTCCATGCCGAACTTGGCGCAAACCGTCGCCGTCGCCACACCGTGCTGGCCAGCACCGGTCTCGGCGATGATCTTCTTTTTACCCAATCGTCTCGCCAGAAGAAGCTGTCCTAGCGCGTTATTTATCTTATGGGACCCCGTGTGGTTCAGGTCTTCTCGCTTCAGCCAGATGTTGGCACCGCCGGCATGTTCAGTCAGACGCTCAGCCAGATGGAGTTGGCCTGGCCGCCCCATCCAGGGGTAGTAAGACCTATATTCCTCCCAAAACTTGGGGTCGTCTTTTATCGCGTTGAACCCGTCCTCTAGCTGAGATAAACAGTCCATAAGAGATTCAGGCACATATTGGCCGCCAAACTCGCCAAAGCGCTCGGGGATCTTGCCGTGGAGCGCAGCAAGTTGAGCGACTAAAGCGGAGTCGTCATGCTCGGAAATCACTCCGTTGACCGTCACGTCCTCACCGCTGGGCTCTTTTGCGGCGCCAATAGCCTCGATGACGCCGACCTCTCGCGTCGTCTCCTGTGTCGTGCGTCCACTTACGTAGGCGCAGTACTCCTCGACGGCTTTGGCGCCTTTTCCCGGCTCGGCTTTTTGAAGGGTCGTAACAATCTGGGAACCAATAACGACACCGTCGGCAATAGAGGCCACGGATTGGAAGTGTTCCCGTGTCGACACGCCAAAGCCAACAGCGGCGGGCTTGTCGCCACTATACTTCTTGACGCGCTCGAGCAGGTTCGGTAGGTTGGCGTTGAGGGTACCGAGAGCGCCCGTGACACCCATGCGCGACACGACATAGATGAAAGAGTCCGCCAGGGCGCATAGAATGCGCATACGCGCGTCAGAAGTAGCCGGCGCAATCAGAGGAACGTAAGATAACGAACCCCTGCTGCAAAGCTTCCGGAACGAGACGGCCTCCTCGGGAGGCAGGTCGCAGACGATGAAGCCGTTGACGCCGGCCTCCTTGCAATCTCGTAGCAGAGCATCCTCGCCATAGCTAAGCAAGGGGTTATAATAGCCCATCAGCAGGACCGGGGCAGTTAAGCCCTTAGACCGCGCCTCACGCACCATGCCCAAGGTAGACTTTATGGTGACGCCGTTGGCGAGAGCGACGGTATTGGAGGTCTGAATGGTCGGGCCGTCGGCGATCGGATCTGTGAAAGGCACGCCGAGTTCGATGACATCTGGAGTCTGTTAGTCGCTGTCGGCCCTCATCCTGTGCCCATGCATTCTGCGTATTTATTGCAACGTACCAGCGCCACCCCTCTGCATTCCTATCAAGACATCGGGCGTGTCCTCGGGTTTGGGGTACCCGGCTGTAACGTAGGTGACCAGGGCAGCCTATAAGAGAAGAAATGGATCAGCACGAGGGTGGCCCTATTCCGCCGGCGGCTACACAGCGCAAGAAGAGCGCAAGAAGAGGTAGAATCGTACCCTGTTCTCCGCCTTGCAGCGCTTGAAAGTCTGTTTGAGAGCCTCCATCTTTGTTCGGATGAACTTTAGTCAATTATTCTAGGTGAGTGAGAGGAGCGAGGGGCAAGATAGAACAGAACAAAGCAGAACAGATCGAACGGATAGGACAGAAAGAAAGAAAGAAAAAGAGTAGAGCAGGGAGATGACCCGAGAGGACAGAGGGTTGGCTCTTTATGGGAAGAGGAGGAGCTGAGAGCTGGGGAGCTGAGAAGTCGAGGAGCTGAGGGCTGGTGACTGATGGCTGATGGCTGATGGCTAGAACCAACGGACGACGGCTCTGGAATGAATTGGCACTTCGCTTTTTTTTCAGAGGTATTTCGTATTTTCAGCAACGATCCTTCCCACATGAAAGCAAAGCGATAACCGGAGGGCGAATCATACTATCATTATATACAATACAAGGCTCTTTCCCAGCCCCACCATCCCACCTTTAGCCATATACCATAGTAAAGTACCTACCACGGTACCTACCTCAGTACATTACACACACCACGGTACCCTACCGGGCAGTTCCTACGCCGTTTCCCTTGAACGGGCGGATGGACCCCTAGCAGCAAAAGGATTGAAGGAAAGAAAAGCAAGGGACCAACCCAGATCAATTGGGCCATTACGCCACGCTCTAGACCCTAAACGCATAAAATTTTATTGGCCCACCATCCGAGTACAGTCATCAGTTCTAGGGCTTAGGTACATACCTAGGCAGGTACCTGAGTAGGTAGGTATCCTGCCAAGTAGCAAGATTTTGAATTGAACGGAATTTACCTCTTTATATGTCATATATGCACGCATGACTACATGCATACGGGTGAATCCTAAAGGACCTGACCATGATCACGTTCAACAGTAGCGCAATAGATACCTACCTACCCATATAGATATGTTAGGTGGTAGACTCATATCCTAGAGACTGAGAAAGCTCGACGTCGATTCATGATACTTCTCTATTGAAAAAAAAAAAAGGAAATTAGGAGAACATAGTACAACCCAATTCGATTCATACATAATAGATGTAAATACCTAAGGTCAGGTAAGCTTGGGTGTTTCTCTTATAAGATCATTGACCGCCGCCTTAGAGCCGTCAAGCCACAAACCTGGACCATTGGATAACTAAGCACTAATAGCTGATCCTACCTACAAGCTACATTAGGTAAGTACCCGACGTAATTGGCCCTCGTCGTGCCCATAAGGAACAGCAACCTCAGCCTCAATAAAACAAGTTGTAGGCCCACATCCAGACCTACATATGTACCTAGGTGGTAGGTTGGTAGGTACCTAGGTAGGTACCTATATATGTATGTACATGATGAAGAGTAAAAAAGGAAGAGTAATATACCTAATATCAAGTAACCTCGAAAACTGGACGTATAATATTAAGGGTTTGTTGGCCATCACCGGTATCTAGCGTATCTATATACGGATCATCTATGGGAAGGCGGGCGGGATCCCGAGTTCTCCGGATCCTATAGTCTAATACGTGAAGGTCTTTGCGTTGTTAGGACGTACACTCCGTACCTATTCCCCATTCCTACGGAACCGTCGAGCAGGCTAGGATTTTAGTTTTCTCAAGGAATCCACTAAGTAGGTCCCGCTTGCTACAGCCCATATAAGTTGATTATGATACGTGCCATAGCAACTGGCTTTGGGCTCATGGCCTAATGGTAAGGCGTCAGATTTCGGTTACCTACTACTGTCTGTGGTTCGCTGTCCTCTGAAGATTGCAGGTTCGATCCCTGCTGAGCTCGACTAACACCCTGTAGAGGTCACTCGTTTTTGCTTTTTGCTTTTTCTTTCTCTTTTTCTTTTTTTTCTTTCTTGTTATTACCGCTTCTAGCATACTCTATTTTTCACCTTCACTGACTAGGTACTTCTATATTCCTGCCTTCTGATGTATTTCTAAGAACATGGATTCGACTAATGTATTGTCCTCGACGAGCTTAATAACCTATTATGATTAAAGTAGCACCTATGTTAAACGTTTAGAATGTAATTCATATCTCGTAACAGGCGCCATCACCTACCACTGACTAAAAGTACAAAAAATAAAAATAAAAATTCATACGGGCTAAGTCTGCAGTGCGCAGAATGACGGGCCAATTAGACGTAGGCCTCGTAGAGAATAGGGAAGTAAGAATGGAGTACATGTGCCAGTACCTAGGTAGGTACCTGCGCATTGCGCGGAACTTCCCGCATGCAGCCATATGTTGTACTCGGACAGGCACAGGCACCCGGTTAAGTTAAGTACCTAGGTAGGTAGGTAGGTACATGTACCTAAGCTTCTTCAACGTCCCGGGAACTCTAATTACCTAGGTACCTTATTTATTTTCGAATTTCACTCCGAGGCCAATCGCCACCCGGATTCTCTTCTATGTGACTATTTGCTGCCCTACATAGAAATTCTATAGAAAACCCCCAATACTCAACGCCTATCGATTTTATCCATTGTAGCTTCCCACATCTTTGCTTCAAACTAATAAGCGTATCCAAAGTTCCGTTACCCACCATGGCGTCCCGTCTGGTCCGTGTCACTCGTCCCGGGACGTCTCTCGCGCGCCCGCAACGCCTTTCTGCAGCCCCTCATCTCCCCTTACAACGACAACAGCAACAGCAACGCCACGCCTCCGACGGTCTCTTCCAATCCAAACCCGCGCCCCCACGCCTGCCGCCCGACCAGCAAGCCGAATTCGAGCGGCTACAGCGCACGGCTAACACGCAAGAAGGCTTCAATCCGACGTCGACGCCGGACTTCGACTCCCCCGCTTTCGCTTCCTCTTCCTCTTCCTCTTCATCTTCGTCTGCTTCTGCTCCTGCTTCCCCCGACTCCATCTCCGTCCCTCTGACCACTAGCACTTCCCCCTCAACGCTAGACGGGAGGACGCCTTCTGCGCCACCGATCGGGGACGATTTCGCGGCCGTCCCGTTGCGAAAAGGCGCGCCGCCCGAGTTCGAGGGTGACGTCAATCCCAAGACCGGCGAGGTCGGCGGGCCCAAGAACGAGCCTCTGCGTTGGGGACCTGCCGGCGATTACAGCTTCAACGGGCGGGTTACGGATTTCTAGGGTCCTAGGAGGTGGGCTATCTGGATGGGTAGGTAGCTAAAGTATTACCTGCCTCCCTACCTACCTAGGTATGCAAGCGGAATTTCGCGGTCGCGGCCATACCTTGTGGTTACGTCGGCGCAGCAGAGAAGAGGGTGGTGGCTCGCGCTTTAGAGCTCGACACGATACCAATTTTCTACGAGATTTTCTACGAAAGGCTTGGCCGGTTACGAGCGAACGGATCGGCAATAGTCTACCCTTTTATTAGCGATCGCTCCAGGGGCATTCCACTCCCCTATATCAACTACTTACTTGGTCATGACAAAGTCGTGCTCATTCTCGGCCTGATACGCTATGTCGTGATCATTGAAGGATGGCATGTCTAGTGGTCGAAAGAGTATTCTTTGTTAAGCATAAGCCTCAGTAATTACTAAGATGCTATGAAAGCTGAACTAAGTAGTCCGACTTGGAGGTAAGCGTTCTATCCAAAGAGATACGGTTTCCCAAAACGCCACCGGCATTAACTAGATAATTCGGCGTGAACGGACTTTCGTTGTACGTCCTACTTTAAGCCTCGTGTCTGGGTGATGCGCAGCCCGTACCTGGGTGTGTTTGGATAAGGAGGGCTGGAAATTTATAGAAGCCAAAGCAGTTCAAATCCTAGCTTATGCTTACCATACCAGCTTCAGCGGAAATTGAAACAACTTCGCGGCAAACATACCTACATACCCAACCCCCTTCGATCTTACCGAAACAACCTCTAGTTCTCTTCAGCATATTACACAATATCGCAACCTGACGTATTAACCTAATCAATGGAGGTTTCAACATCAGTGCAATCAATACATGATAAGGTCATCTGTACTATAGCTATAGATGCCTTCCAGCATGGCAACTGAGGTAGATGACGCCTTACGTTAGGTACCTATAAAAGCGCATTATATGCCTTATAACATATGACATGACAAGAAATCCGCATGGCTATCGACTTAGGTAGCTAACGCTAGAATAAGTCCGTCCCCCTGATCCATCATGTAAAACAGAAAAGGTAAGGGCTAGGTTTACCCGACGTATATCGCTACACGTATTCTTGTTTAAAACTCCGCGCTATGCTATATAGGTGACGAAAGAGGCAGCATTAGCCAGATAGCTAGTACCTAGTTAGTTGCCTGAGGTAAGATATCCCGGAAAGCATCCGCGGATACGAAGCGTGAAAACGGCAACGCCGAGCCAGATCGCTCTACCATACGCAATTCTAGCTCCAGCCTCCATTACGCCCACACGCCGAAAGCGAAAATAAACCACCACCGCCTTCCCATCTTCTATTCTCCAATACCGATAGACTCGGAGCCGAAAGTTACGTTGGAGTACTCGGAGGTCATTGCGCAATATGTTTCCCTGGTTCCTCGGCCAGGGCGGTAGTCGAGGAGGCGTCTGCCGTCCCCACGCTCTGGCCGTCCGTTGAACCGCTCTTCTCTCTAGCTTCCTCTCCCATCTCCGTATTCATATCCGTAGCAGGTTTTTCTTGGCCTGGTCTAGATACGTTGCCATTTGGACTGACGGTAGGACGGTTCTCCTTATTACCTTCTCCGTTACGGTCATCCGCCTTTTCGGTACTCTTCTCTTTGCCGGCGCTGGTATCCCTTGACAACGTCATCTTAGCCAATGCTTCCTTTTCGCCGATATCTAAAACCTGGCTGCGGTTGACCTCGCTCATGGCTTTCCTGATCCGCTCCCTACGCGCCTTGCCTCGAAGCCTGCTCTGCGGGGCCGCACCGTCCACCCAGCGCACGCCGAGAATCATGAAGCTGATTCCGTCGTGGATCGACTTACGTCCGTTATACGTCCCACCGAACTCGCGGCTTTGTATGCCGAAGCGCGTCGAGCTGCTATATTTTTCAAGTGCGGGCAAGACGAGGAGCGTCACGTGCAGGTCACGGTCCGCGGGTACTTGAACGGGGCCCGAGGCGGGCGGCGAGGTCAGCACTTCCAAGTGCTGCTCGGTAGGCGCGGTACGCTGTTTCTTCGAGGTCGCGGGCTTATACAAGTCTAACAAGTCGACGTCTACGTCCTCGCCCCATTCGCCTCGAATCCACCCTGCGTGTATACATGCGGCAACGACATCGGAGTCATCCGTATAGATATCCGTGCCCCATACGGCTCGGCGTGCCGTGATCTCCTCGCGAGCGGAAGGGCTCAGATGTACGCGAGGGATCTTTACCGTTAAGGTTGAATTTTCGTTATCTTTGATCATGTCCATGGGGAGTGGGCGCGGATTGGACGAGTAGCCGAACTTGGAATGAGATGACTCTAATTTGGTAGGCTTCAGAGAAACCTGGTACACGACATCACCTAGGTGTTTTCGCGGCCGATCCGCGACGCTATCAAGAACTACCTGGGACGAGATCCTATGTTTCGGCTTCGGGATTATGGTCGACCCAGGTGCTGTCGGCTTCGAAGATACCGCCGCAGCCGACCTAGGGGGTTGGTGGTGATGAGTAAAAGCGGTAAAATTTTTGTGTGTGGGCGACGGTATCGGCGTGCTATTTTTGAGAGGCTTAAGTTGCCCGTTCGCTGTCTGAAGCGGCGAGGTGGCTCTTTCCGGTCCGTGATGGTGGTGGTGATGGCTAGAAAAATATTACGGTGAATATGGGCCGAAGCGCGGGGAAGGATATGAGCCATAACTTACTGGTGATGGTGGTGATGATTGTGAGTCTTCGGGCGCTTAACACGGCCCACAGGCGTGATTCGTCCGTTACTATCATCATCACCCTTGCCTTCCTCATCCTTGGCTTTTCTTCGCTTTCCTCTTCCTATCTTGGCGGGGGGGTCCACGAGTAGTTCATGGCCGAGATGCTCGTCATCACGCCGTACAGAGCCTGCACTTGAGAACTGAGGCTGCATGCCGGGTGGTACTGGGCTCGAGACACCAATACCCCGAACGCCGCTTCCTATTCCGGAGAACATGCGGCCGAATTCGCTCTTGATCCCGGGCTCGCCGGCGGGACCCTGCAGTTGGGGTTGCGCACCCTGTACTGCTTGCGGCAATGGAGATATTCGGCCTTTGCGGTTAATCTCCTGGACACCGAGAAAGACTCTTTGGTGGCCAGCCGGGGCCTGACCATCATCCATGACACGCGGTCGATTTGCCTCGAATGTGGCAGAACTGGGGCCGCCGTTATAAGCAACAGAGGGCGGAGGTGGGACTTCCTCGGTAGGTCGACCTCGATGAGCCGGCGGCGGCTGCTGCTGCTGCTGCTGCTGCTGCTGTTGTTGTTGTTGCTGCTGTTGTTGCTGTTGAGGATGTGCCTGTACGAATCGGTGTCTATCAGGCGACTCGAAGGGGTGCGTAGGCTGTGGGCCCGGTTGACCGGCGGGTATCACGTGAGGAGGAGGCGGACCAGTTGCCGGGAAGCGTTCAGGGGCCGGAGGCTGAGCGTAAGCAGGATGTCCTCCATATTGGGGGGCCGTCGTGGAAGGAAATTCGTTTGGCCGTGGGCCCGGGTACGGCTGGCTATATGCATCTCTAGGCGGCGGAGGCTGGTCATAGCCAGGTCGCTGCCAGGCTCCCTGATCTCGGGCGTCAGGTCTTCCATAAGGCGGCTGCCGCGGAAGGACCTGAGGGCCAAGTTCAGCAGGATGCTGGCCGTGCGGACGACTCGGATCGGATGCGGTTCTTTCTCTTCTAGCCCTCTCCCGCATCTCCATTTCCCTATCCCTCTCCCTTTCTCTTTCTCGCTCCCTCTCTATTTCCCGCTCTCTCTCTCTCTCTCTCTCTCTCTCAATTCGCTCTCTATCGTTCATCATCGCGCGTTGCTCTTCGTAGTGTATTCTCTCCCTCTCTCTTCGCTCCCTTTCCCGGAAGTCCGCTTCCCGTTCCCTCATTTCTCGATCCGAGACGAAGCGACGTTGCTCGTCGTAAGTCAGGGCCCGGGGTTGTCGTTCTACGTTATATTCTACCGGGCCTGTGGGTCGCGCCTCTTCTCGTCTGCCATAAATAGGTTCTCCGGGCGGTGGGCCTCTTCCGGCCTCTACGGGCCTAGGGGGTATACCATGATAAGACCTCGGCTGACTACTCGGCCTAGGAGGCAAGTTAGCCGCAGGTATTCGTCCTGGTTGTTCCCTTCTTTCCTCGGCCTGCGGCATTGGTGGTCCACGAGGCGGGTAGGCTTGCGGGGTGCTGTATCGAGATAACTCGGGTGTCCCATACACGCCCTGCGGGGGCGATCCAGCTGCGCTACCCCTATGATCCCTCGCATCAAACGGTCTACCTTGGTCAGGCGTTTGGGGCCTCCTATTATAAGCACCATAGTCACTCGCAGGCTGCATCCTGGGAGATGCATGGACAGGTGCAGCGTATGCAGGTCCCGAGACAGCAGAAGTGGTAACGGGGGTTTGGAAGGAAGAAGGGTGGCCCGGAGCAGGCTCCCGGGGAGCGGAGGGCGGGCCCCCGAGCATCGACGATATCGACATGCTCCCCCCTGTGCTCCCAGTTCGAGGTATTGAGTTGAGCGCTGGAAGCTCTCGGGTGGAAGGAAAAGCATTCGGGGGGCCGAGATTCACAGGCGGAGCCCTGGGCGCAGGGGGATTATTGTAATGGCCCATCTGATGCGAAGGGTGAGAAGCTGGCGGAGGCGGTTGTTGAGCAGCATGCTGGGGGGATGAGGGAGGAGGCATATTCCGTGTTAGAGGGCCGCTGATAGACGACGAGCTTTGGTGTCGCGAATGGGTGGGCGGGGGGTGCGACGCTGGCTCCGGCGCATAGGCCGGAGGTCTTGACTGCGAGTAGAAGGGACCCGTGTCGGATGGGCGTCGCTGGTGTTCGTTATACACGGCAGGACCCGCAGGCGCAGGATTCGACGGGTGGAAAGATGACGAAGTCGTCGTTATTGGGGCGGTCGAGCTCGAGGCGGGTGGGAAAGGCGATCGACCGTAGGCTGGTGGTGACGCAGCGTTGCGAGCAAAGGGGAGTTGTGGTTGCGGCTGTCTCGAATCCATGGCCGTTCGGAGGCTTCTTTCTTTTTACCCACCTAGTGCCTAGGTAGGCAGGGTATGGGAATGATGCAGCAGGATGGGCAAGTCTAAGGTAGGGTGGGTGAGCGAGCTAAGAAACCGGTAGCATCAGCACCAGCATCAGCACCAGCATCAGCACCGGGCACCGGGCACCAGAGCACCTCGGGTATTCCCCGTCACGAAAGGGGAGGAAAGGGGGGGAAGAGAGAAGGAAGGATAATGGGTAATGTGATGGTTTATGAGATCTCTCTTCTGTTTCCCCGGTGCCGTTGCCGCCGTCGTAAATCCTCGAACTTGACACACGCTTTTCTCTCTCATAAGAATGCATAAAACAGAAGCCAACAAGAGGGGAGGAAAGGTGTGAAAGGGAGTGGCAGATGACGACGTCGACACTAAACGTATTAATATTATTATCTTTTTTTCCTCTTCTGCTTTTTCTGTTCTTCTCTTTTTTTTCCTTTTCCTTTTCCTCTTCCTCTTCTTTTTTTTTGGTAGGATAGGTAGCGGAGTTGTAAGGTTGAGACGGACGGGTAAATCAAAGTAGCGCAGGAGCCAAAAGCATGGAGATTTTCAGTCGACCTGACAAGTGCACGGAAACACAATCTCACACCTCACACAACAAACCCACACACGACAGGGACACAAGCGCGCAATGCACAGCTTTGTGGTGCCTCTTTTTTTCGCACTAGACCTTCCTCGAACTATTTTGGCTCGGTTGACCCCCCCTTGGGACCTTGGCCGGGTTGAGCTGGGGGCTGTATGCGAGCCCAGCTCTGATCAACAAGGGTCCGGATTGTTCAGATTTGCTTCAAGAGCTTCGCGAAAGAAGGGGTGTGGAAATCGGGGGCGGGAGCTTATGAGTTGTGTGCGCCCCCAGGACAAGGTGTGAGCAGGTACATGCATACACGTCCAGGTAGTAGTGTACCTAGGTACCTATGTAGGTAGGTACCTACATATGTGCTCCGCTAAGACATCCATGCATCCACCCCCTTGTAGTACACTTTTTTGCTTTTCTTTCTTCTTTTTTTTCCCTCTAACTATCCTGGTCGAATCCACGGCTTGCGCTTGCCAAGTACGCGGCTATCCGCATCTCAGAAGCGTCGGCCCCCTCTGTGAAGTGTCACGTCAGGTACCTTGCGGGTCACCGTGTCAAGGGAATACCGAACACAGAACACGCAGACGGGGCTGTAAGTTACCTAAGTTAGGTAGGTAGGTAGGTATGTATGCAAGTTTAAGGGCATGCGTAATGTAGGTGCTTGAGTAAGTCCTTATTTTCGTCCTCTTTTTCTTCTCTCTTCTTTTTCCTTTTTCCTTTTTCCTTTTTATTTCCTATCAAAGAGCCGGCGTGCCGTCCCAAACGATTGATGGTGATGACGGAGCTTATAATACCTATGATATACATGATAGACTTAAGGTTGCCCGTTCAATAATAGAATCTGACTGAGTCGTTGGATCTGGACTTAAATTCTCGTTTGTCGCTTGACCGCAACTATCCATGTACGTACCGAGTACTTAAGCCAAGACGGACAAGGGGCTCTGAATCAACGCCTACCACAAACGGTTAGTGAGGGTGATTGCATGCCTGGTAGCTTGGGTACTTATCCAAAGCCGGGACAAGCTTAAGAAAGATAAAGTGGAGATGGAGAAGAAAAAAAATGACGGAGGTGATCATGATGTCGATATTCTACATAGTAAGGGAACATGAAGGCAATGAACAGGAGGCGTACATATATGTCCCTAACTCCTTTAAACCCTTCAGGCCACCTACACACCTAAGGAAGAGTGGCATATATACCTAGCTTGGTATGTGGCGAGTCATTTACTCATTAATATTACAGGGTGGTTATTCTTCATCAATCAAGAAACCATTTTGCTTTTTCCGCGTCTTGCATAATGTGTGGGAAACTACCTATATATTGATTGAACAAGCTTTGACGAAAAGCTTGGTGGAATCGATGGGAGCCGATAAACGTCAACGATGACGACCCCAGATGAGATAGGTTGATGGAGTATTACCATAGGCTTGTGCGATTCAAACGCCTATTTTTTTCGTGGGGGGGAGGGGAATGAAAAGGCATGGACATAAAAGATCCGCGGCATGAATCACAAACCATAGCGGCGCTTGTCGAAGAATGCTAAAAGTCTCCCGAGCAGCCCCCCAGGAACCCGAGCGAATCAACAATGCCAGAGTTGTCAGTGCCGGCCGCTAACATCCGGAGCGTTGGTCGGCGCTATGTTATGTTAGAGGCGATATGCTGGATACAGTCAGCGCCACCAAACCCCCCTCCTCTTCTTCAACTAACAGATACTCCTGCTCTATGATAAATCAAATATGCATATCGTATATAAGTAGGTACGATATAAGTACGTACATGTAAATAAAATGTTTGCCGGCGCATGTACGACTCTGCGGAGCGGTAGAGTCGCTCCCGCGCTCTGTTTTCCTGGAGACTTGCCGTCTGTGGACGATGGGGTTTCCGACCTTGCAGCATGCATTAACCTATGCCGTCATGCAGTCGCAGAAGCAACATCAATAGCACATTCATAACACATCGATAACACATCGATAACACACCAACGGGGCCATCGACGGGCCATTGCCGTCTGTCCGCCTAACTCATCTGCAACCAGAGTGGGATGGGAGAGTTGTGAAAGTTTGCCAGTACAGACGATGGCCCGCAACTTGGGTACTCGCATATCACGAGAAGGGGAACGAAAGGAGACGCTGTAAAAAGGTACCCGCCTAGATACATACCTCCGCTTAATAAGGGCACTCGAGACGGGATCAAACAGCTAGTACGTATCACCCGTACGTATCGGACTTCCAGGGTTGAGATGGGAGATTTTTCGGAAAAAGAAAAGGGCATTCGCCTAATTCGGTACAATATCGATCGATTGGACAGGAACGAGCGACAGGAACAGGTAGGATAGGATGGAAACTGGCGGCCCCCCCCCCCCTTGCCCTAAGCTTCAGGCCAGCTGCGAGCCAGAGACTTATGTATACACCTGCCAAGGCGTACACGTACCTATTAAACTTGGTGTATACTACTATACATGTAGGTAGGTATAGTACGAGTGCGTCCTTTACGTTAGGTTAGGTAGGTTAACCCAGGTACGCAAATCTGCAGGACGACCCTTGTAAAGACGCAATATATAGATTTAATCTAATAGGTATCTACCTACAGGTATGGCTTCGATAACGCCATTTGGATTCACCCGCTGTATTTAATCCCCCCTATTAGGGAAGCTTCTCCAACGTAGACGTAGTTAGGTACTTATTCATAGTAAGAGTAAAGAGGAGGGAAGTACCTATTGGGAAAAAGAGAGAGAAAGAAATAAAATAAAAGTAACGAGGAAAGAGGAAAGAGGAGAAGAGGAAAATCATCACCTCCGCACTTTTATCATCGGCAAACCACTCGCGGGACTTGATGCCTGCAGGGATTAGATAAATAGTTTGCAGATGACCCCTGTTATTCTAGGCTTTGCCAGCGCATCCAGATCATGGATGTGCATGTATGTGGGTAATTGTTACCTTATCATTGCACCGAAGGTTCCATATACACGTCTTTCGGTACTCTCAAGGGGACTTGCGTACGTGCCCAAGGAAGTCAAAACCTAAAGGTTAGGTACATGTAGGTACGGAACGCGTATATTTTGTATTGTATTATGCAGAATGCATTGCCGACGCGATGCGGTTTCCCAGGGATCAAGATTACCTCTATAGTTGTTTTTCAATGCCTAGGTGCCCTAGGTGCCTACCTAGGTACCTAGATATATAGGTAGGTACTTAGTAGGTACCTAGATAAGCTTACAAAAAGATTGGTCTATAAAGGTACCTAGGCAGGTACCGGTAGGTGGACAGAAACATTGAAGTCATAATCCCGCACTCCGTTTATTCATATCCCGTTAATCCTCTACATCTTTTACACACCTTATCTGGTAGGTAGGAATACACACATAGGGAGGTAGGTAGGTATGGAACGTATATAGGATATATCCCCTCTCTTGACCGACTTTCCCGCGCCGGCGACAACTGTTGCTCCGGTCCCTGTCAATCATGACAATCGCCTTTCTGCAGAATGCGGTCATCAGACCTCATAAATCTGCACAATTCATGCGGTGCCACGCTAGACGGCCGTCGGTGTATCTTTGGTTGAAAGAATGATTGAGAGCAAGTCTCAGACGCCGCCGGGCAAAGGACAATGCCATTCTCTTTTCACCTACGTGCCTAGGGGCTGCTGTTCCGACTTGGGAAAAGGGAAAAAAAAAAAAAAAAAAAAGGACAAAACCCGCGTTTGCAGTGTTATATATTTCGGTAACACGTTCATTCGCCTTCCACACAACATCGAACCAAATCCCTACCATCGCATCGAACCACGACAGCAAAGATACAGCAGGATCAACAGCGTCAGAGTCTCCGCAGAATTGGACCCTTATTAGCATTCATCTATGGTTCAGAGCACGCAACCAGACAGACGCTGCTGCATACTGCGTACCTAACGATGTAACCGTAGGCCCGTGCAACATTGCCACATCCAGCATTTTGCAGCCTCACACCCGGATCCAGGTGGTTCACTATACATACATACATACATACACATACACACATACATACCTACCTACTCGATGTTATATGTAATGTGCATGAGAGCCGGTCGCCGCCCAAAGCTTGGGCTTCCCTTGAGACCCAAGCCTTGCTAAGTAGGTAGGTAATATGCCTGACCGACGTACGATGGGCGTTCTTCATTACATCTTCAAAGGTTACTTTGAATCTACACCGCCAAGGTTTTTTCAAGCTTCCCTACAATGGTATAACTATTCGATCTCAGGGGCATGGTATAATATTACCTACACGTAAGTACCTGGCTCTCTTCGGAGGACGCGCAGCCGCCTTTTTGTTGGTCCCTGTCACCTGACCGCGCAGTTCTCCGACAACCAGCCGGCCCCATTCGACGCTATTATAGACATCTCTGACTAAACTCCAGTAATGGCAATATATATGACGGTACAAGAATATCTATTAGAATATAAGAGGTAGGTAGGTAGTTTAACGAAAATAACGAACGGCTCGTATAGCGTAACCTAAGCAACTCTCCAGACTTGATGAAAGAACAACCCCTAACGCCCTACCCCCCCGGATCATTCCTAGTAGTTTGACCTTGTAAACACGATTCATATCCTCGTAATCATCAGTCGACAGTAGACCAGCAGTCCTACATAACTGAGCACGTAGCCGATCCAGCACCATCGCCCGCGTGGAGACCGTCATCGGTATCGCTGAAGTCAAACAGGCCCTTGTTGTGAGTTGCGGGCTTCTTGGCAGCGGTGTTTCGGTTCATATTGGCCATCTTCAGTTGAGTTGTTTGAGCTATTTTGTTTTAATTTGGTTTTGGTTATTAACGGTGTCTGTATCAAATCGATAGGTAAATTGTTGTTCAGTTGTTATTAAGTTGTTGCCTCAGTCGAGTTAGCGGGGGAATTCCGGGGCTTCGATGATTTTATAGTCGAACGTCTCACCAGTATGCTTTAAAAGTTCCCTTCTTCTACATTTGCCACGTGTTACTAGACCTATTAGTCTTTCACCTATCGAACAATCCCCCGGTCTTTGAAATAACGGAGTTTAGGCGGTCGTGTATCGCGCCCAGGTATCGCGGTTCCTTCATAGCCCCTTTGTCTCTGCTCTGCACCCTAGTTGAGGCTCTTAGACTACGCGGATTTCTAGTTCTAAAGCTACCTAGGTACTGATCAATAATACCTAAGGTAGATTACGACCAAGAACAAGGTGTTATGACAGCCCATCCCTGTTCTCTTAATAGACTCTTTGATTTAATATAACAAAGCGGCTTGGTCTTCTCGGTACTAACAATAGCGTCACCACGGCGTCTCAAGATGATACCCACCACCATATTAAGACGCCCGCCTTCCTGCCTAGGTACCTATATTAAGTACCTATCGGGTAATATAGCATTGGAGACCTATTGTAGCTGGAATGCCCAGTGGATCTCCTCCCTATACCCTACCTAGGTAGGTAGGCGGTACATATACATACGTGGATACCATGTTTTAAAAAATTCTAAGAAATGAACTTTCCACATATATATACGCGTCCCAAAGTAGGTGGGTACCTACCTTCCCACCAATATAGGTGTAGGTAGTTGTTATAATTAGGTACCTTCGCGTGCTTTCTCATGCAAGTTCCACTATATACCTATTCAGGCACCTATACGAAGTATGAAGGTACGTGCACAGGTGGGACCCTTCTACTACCTTCTCCCAGATAAATTCGGCCCCTTCTCCTCCAAAATAAACCTCCAACTCTTCTCTTCTTCACCCATCTTCTACGTGACCGCCGCATAACCGCCGCATAACCGTCGCTAGAATGCGTTTCGGATGGTATGAGTACGTCGCTGAGGGCTTAATGCACCTCAGCCCATCTAGCAGTGATGATGAAGATATCCGTCCGACTGCACGGGGTTCCCCCAGCCTTCCTGGACTGGCGATGAGGAGAGGCAACGGCCAGGTCATCCCTACCGTGTTCACACCTCCGACAAGTTCAATAACCCCACCAGAACTGTTTCGTGGTCAGCTAACTTATGGAGATATAATCAGGTAAGGATGGCGGAGGATGATGCGTAGTCTGACCTCCATACAACTCCCCATCTCCTAGGCCGAGTCGACTAATCCTTCATGCCTCGTTCACTGTTAGATTCGTCCACCGTAATGATCCCAGGACATTCCTTGTTTTTACTGACGGTGCATGCTTGAACAATGGCCAATCGGATCCCAAAGCTGGCTGGGCCTTCGTTTACGGACTAGAGCTAACGGGTTGGCCGGCGATTGTGTCTGGTCGCCTAGAGAGTGAGGGGCCTTTCGGCGACGAGGGCATCCAGAGCAGCAACCGGGCAGAGCTTCGTGCTGTTATTGCCGCTCTGCGTTTCCGACACTGGCCTGGAGAAGGCTTTAAGACCATGGTCATTGCCACCGACTCGGAATATGTCGCCAAAGGATGTACAAAGTGGGTGAGGGCATGGGTTAAGCACGATTGGAAGACCAGTGCGAAGATGGACGTCAAGAACAGGGACCTGTGGGAAATGCTTCTGGGCGAAGTTGAAAAGTGGAAGGATAGAGGTCTCTCTATCCAATTCTGGAGAATCCCGAGGGGTTGGAACGGGATCGCAGATGCAGCTGCGAAGGAGGCTGCTTCAGAAGGCGAGGTGTCCCCTTCGTGGGTGGACACGCTTGGTTTCTAGAGGTAAATTACCAGGTAGCTATACATTTTGGTCTCGCAGTGGCGATGGAACCAGTCATGGCATCAAATAACCCAAATACCAATGCAATGCTTTAAGTAATTCTAACTAGAACGGTGATCTAAAATAATAAGGTCCATACATAAGGAGATATTAGTTGCGTCTTAGTCCCAGGATTATTGGTTTAGCTACTAGGTATGCGTTGTCTGCCTCTATTTGGCTCCTTTAGATAGCTACTTATCCCATGAGTTCAGAGTTTCAATGACAAAAAACTTACGCTATTCAGAGCTACCCCTTATTCACAGTGTTATATGATGATACATGCCTACCTAGGTACCTAACTACCTAATCACAAAACCACCATATTAAAGTCCAAAGTTTACTGTAGGGTTAGCACGGATATATTTATAATGTAAGGAACAGGTAAGTAGAACGTAAATGCTTGAACAGAACTATATATAATACCTAGGTAGATATATAGGTAGGTAGGTAGCTAGGCGAACGTCCCTCCCGAATTTAAATATCTACCAACCTTCACACACGTACGATATTCGCTCAACGCTGCTTTCCCCCTATATAGATTATTATATAAGTAGTTGCACTGTATAATATTATATCCCAGAATATTCAAAAGCCATATGGGTACCTAGGCCGATCCAAAACGGTCCGACGAAGATTCGTCCCGATATCATATCGGTGAGAGTCGTTCATGACCCTATGTAGTGTTTCCTTCACTGTATCGTTAAATCTCGCGCTTCGCCATAGCCATTATAGCAGACTCCCCTTAGATTCCAAGGCGGCACCGCCGGCTGAGTCTGCCCGGAGGCATCCGTAGCCTTGCTGAATATTACTCTCGACTTCCCCGGCGTGATGGGTACCTTGGCCCTCCAGAACTTCCACGTCCACTTTCCCTCGTCCTCATGGTGTTCGAATTCCGCCTCGCCCCACGTGCTTCCCTCGTCCGTGCTCACCTCGACTTTAACAACCGGCCCGCCATCGCCGCTCGGAAGCGCGTAGCCGTGGCACGCAATCTTCCCATCGGCATCTCTCCTCACCGCGTCCCCTGTCCGTGGGCCGACGACGACGGAGTTCACGGGCATTTCTTGCACGGGTGGTGTAACGCCCCAGTACTTCTCCGCAGACTCGCTATCCACGGCTTGCGGAGGAAGCGCCTTGTAGTCGCGTTGCATATAATAGTTTCCGCTTTCCTCTTTCTGTACCGTGATTTTATCCAACCACTTCACCGCCCTCGCACCCGCGAGCCCCGGGGTGACCACGCGCACGGGATAGCCGTGCCGAATGCTCAGCGGCTTCCCGTTCCGCTCGAGAGCCAACACGACCTCCTTGTCCGGGTCCATCGCTCGGCTCAGGGGTATGGAGGCGCCGTACCACGAATCGTCTTGGCACTCTACTTGGTAAGAGGCGAATGCGACGTGAGCCTCCCCCTGAGCGTTTGGTCGAACGATGCCCGCCTTCTCCAGGACATCCTTCAACAGGGGGCCGCGCCATCGGCAATTCATGACGGCGCCGTCGGACCAGTCGATCCCCTGCACCTCCTTGACCGCGGTACGCATGTCGTGCCGCCTGTTTCCGGCGCACTGTAACGCGCACACGACCTCGTGCTGCGGAAAATCGGAGCGCAGGTTCGCTATCGAAAGGCTCAGCGGCTCCCGGACGTGTCCGTCTACACGCACCCGATGTGTCCTGGCATCGAGCTGGTCCGCTGCCGGCTGAGCACAGTGGTTTCTGTCGTAGCCATCCTCCGTGATGAACGTGGATGTGAGTTTTGAGATTTCCGGCTCCCGGTTAAGGGGCTTTTCTCCGTGTATCTTCTCGCCTGCGGCGAAGCGCATGTTCGGGGGCTCTCTAACCTAGTAGACCTTGTATTTTTTTTTTGTCTGGCGCTCCGCGCTACTGCAGACGTGTATCCCCCGGGTGGGACACTTCTCCGGGGGGCTTATAATCCAACAGATTAGTCGGTAAGCTGTACCCTGATTTGATAAGTATTGGTCTTCCTTGCGCTAGCGGTCCCTTCCACTCTACGTTCCACAGTTTTTTCCTCTGGAGCTCGTGTGGTGGATCTAAATGGGTGGTATTAGATGCGTTGAATTATCACTGGTGAGTTTTGTTCGGGTTTCTATGCAAGCACGTTGGGCACTTATACGAAATGCGTTTGTTGATTTGCTCGATAATGATGTCACATCCACGGCCACCATTCTACATATAAAGCTTTACTGGAGCTGGACCACACCGAACGGGGGGAGTTAATCATAATAGGGGCCTACAAGGTCTAAGGTAGGTAGGTATGTACATTACCCACTCGGAAGACGTGAATTAAGCCAAGATTAATCTATGCTACGACTATATTTGCGTACGTCGATAAAACTACCTGCTTGTAGGTATCTACATCACCTACCTACTAATCGAAGTTATCATTACTTTTTACCGCTCACCAAAAGGTCGTTCCTATCCTATTGTCATACTTGTACTTGTACCCGATAGTCACCTTTCACAGCGCCATAAAGCAACGTTAGTAGTGATATTTTGATTGCAGATTTCCGATACTGGAAAATATCCCTCATTATGATCAATTTGTATCGCTTAACACCAGGTACCTAGCCCGAAGAAACTATGAGATTGTTATATCACTTTGGATTTATGGCTACCCTTTGATATTAACTCCTCAGACATAAGAGAGGGGTTATAAGACCATGATACTCCCAACTTACCCCCAACTGTAACAACGAGATGGAAATCGGTAGATTATCAGAAACATCGTGTATCATAATCATAACTTAACAGACCACCATTCTCTCGACGGCGAACCCTTTTGGCAATAGCATCAATATGGCGAATGGAAGAAAAGAGACCCGGTCCCCGACCGGAGAGACTAGAGGGCGGCTAGTGATAGCTTCTATAATGAGGGACGGTTGCGTTACTTTGGCCCGGTGGATGCCCGGTTGATCGTCTACGGCGATCGAGTCTTTCCTAGTTCATGTTTCATGTTACGTTTTCGACGAGCGACAGTTCTCGCAGAGAACCTTAACCTTCACCATGTGAAACGAGCCCGGCCTGCCGCACTGCTCGCAAGTGAAAGTAGTCAGGAGGTATCGCAAGCCGTCATAAGTTGTGATCTTTAGGATGGTGAACATGAATCTTCGGTAGTGAGGCGTGGCGCGTTGGAGGATGCCTTTGGCCGTCTCCTTCACGTAGTCGATGTCGCGCAGGAGGCCCACAAGCTGCTTAGCCGCCTTGTTCACCCGCTCGAGACGCACGAGGGAACGCAAGCTGCAGTTGCTAAAGACTACCATGACGATCTCGTTGGGTAGGAACGCCAGCTGGCCCAATCCGGCCACTGCCACGTCCGGGATGGGCTCGGGTTGTACGGCGAAGACTTGGAGGGGGCGGGCTGCTGCCGCCCGCTGCCGTCCGGCCTCCGCGGCTAGCCTTCGACGACGAGCCTCGACTTCCCAGGAGCGCCGATACATTTTGATTAGAGTGATTAGAGCGTAGGCATTAATCGAGATTTGACTGGGAGGGTCAAACTTGTACGAATGCTGTAGGTTGATAAGGGGGTAAGTACCTAGTAGGCGGTAGAGGAGAACGACACAGCTCGTGGTCGAGCACCTAGACCTTGAGGGATTAGGACTTCGTTTATGTAGAAGTGTGGTTGCAATATTTCTTTTGGTTGTGTGTGGTTGGCTGCATCAACAGCCCCCATTAGAAAAGGGACGGCTGCCTACGAGTAGTGGGATTGGTTGCCTTGTGAGAAACCAAGTAGCTCGAGGCCGTTCGTGCGCGGTTCTAGCTTTTTAGCTTTTCTAGCTTTCTAGCTTTCTAGCTTTCTAGCTTTCTAGCCCTGGTGTTTAGTTGCGGGCATCCGAGTCGAAAGAGGTAAACGATAACCGTATCCCAGAATGTTATGATGCAGAGTGATCGTGCTGCTTGGCCTCCTCCTCCTGATATCAAGCTACGCTCTAGGGATTGGTCGTTCTGCTCAATGAGGGGATAAATACCTACTCGTAATATGAGATTTCTTTTGATTCCAGGTAGATAGACCTGACTTATTTGATGATTGTTAGATATTCTTTCTACTGCGTAGGTGCATGTAGGTAAGTGTTGGGAGGTGGTATCGATTGGTAGAGGGGGAACGCCTTTGGTTGAAGCACTGCATCTACCTAGGTACCTTACCTAGGTACCTACCTAGGTACCTACCACCTATCCATTCATACAGCATTGAAGCGAGACCTACCTAGGTACCTAGGTACCTGAGTATGGTACTACAGGTCTGCTGTGGCTGATGCTTGCAGCCTCCACGTGGGTCCCTGATAAGACTCCCATTCGTCATTACGCCTCGCACACGCTGCTACTCATACGCTACCAGGCTACTTCACACGCTAATTACCTGGTTCGTGTTTCCAATTCCCTCTGCCGACCTACCGACCTACCGACCTACATCCTAGGTACCTATAGTGTAGTACAATACATACCTAGATACATACCGCATACTGTACGGCGGGCCAAGCTTGCATACAATTATAAATTATATGTGCATGACAGCTATCGATACATACCTACACATACATCACATACATACCTGCCTGTACGTATATCTAACAGGGAAGAGAGATCGTTCATTGCTTTACCTACCTCACTACATACCCAGGTAGGTAGGTAGGTAGGTAGATACCGCCGCGGACCGTCGAATATGATCCGAGTCCCATCATTCCTCGCCGGACCCTAAAATATTTATTCTTTATTAATTACCTACCCTATCTACGAGTGCTATTACCTAACCTCCCCCTTAAGATATTTCCATGCCGGACGCTAAAGAGCGAAAGGCTTCGACACTTCCACAATACCACCCTCAAAGTTTTCGGTGACCCCCTCCTCTTCCTCTTACTGCGACTCTGCTCACGCGCACCAAGCTCCCCACCATCCCAGCCAGATATTGACGGAGCCAGAGGATAGGGGAGGGAGTAGTGGTAATAAAGGTACTAGGGGTAGGATACCCGGAGAGGCCTACGAACTCGAGCCTCTACCCTCCGAAAAAGAACAGCGGCGGAGAGCCAAGAGAGACGAGAAGAGGCGCTGGCTCGAGGAGCAAGACGAGATGAAGTTCTCTCATAGCATCCAGTTCAATGCTGTTCCCGACTGGAGCAGCCACTACATTGCGTATAGCAACCTCAAGAAGCTGTTAGTTCCACCATTGCTCCCCCCGCTTCCTATCCTACATCCTCTCCCTAACCGAGCGTTTCCGTCTCCCCAGGATCTACGGGCTCGAGAAGACTGTCCACCAGTCTACTGTATCCGACGTCGAAACCAGACCTCTCCTCCGAAATGAAGACCCCGAGACCGTCTTCGGCCGAGCCTTGGATGTGGAGCTGGAGAAGATTTCGTCTTTCTACGTCGTCAAGGAAAAGGAGCTCTTCGACGAGGTAGATGAGCTGATGCGCGATATCGAATCTCTCGATGCCAACGGTTACGTCAATCCCGAGCAGCCGCAGCAGAGGCCCGTTTCGCAGCAGAATCCCGCGAGCGACCAGGCGACGCATCCCATACGCCCCCGGAGCGCTAAGAGCGCCCATAGTGCACATTCGACCGACGATGGCGCTGACGATAGCGACGACGACGACGATGACGACGACCAGGACGAGACCTCGGCCCTGAATAGAAGGCGCCGATCGAGCCTCGCCGGCCGACGACGCGGTGTCCCGAGCGCCATGTTCGCTTCAGTCGACATGACCGCCTCTACCGATCTCACCAGGTCGCGCAGGTACAGTGTTGGATACGATGATTATACCGAGACAGCCCAGCTCTTCTCTTCCAGCATCATGTTGAAGAAACGCATCATCAGCCTCTACGTACAGCTGTGCGAACTCAAGTCATACGTACAACTGAACAAGACCGGGTTTAGCAAGGTGCTCAAGAAATTTGATAAGATCATCGACAGGGAGTTTCGGCCAAGATACATGAAGGACACCGTAGAGGCCGCCTATCCGTTCCTACCAGAGACCATCCGCCATATCGAGGAGAACATTGCTAGGATGGAGAAGGCTTATGCTAACATAGTCACCGACGGAGACGTAGCTCTCGCCAAAAAGGATCTTCGGTCGCACCTAAGAGAACACGTTGTCTGGGAACGGAATACGGTATGGCGAGAACTTATCGGTCTCGAGCGCCGCGCCGAGGCCGCAAGCTTAGGTGCCGGTCTTCTCGGCGCCCAAAACGATGGGATGAAGCTGAGGTTGCAAGGCGACGACGTGCCCGTAACGCCTATGAAGCGGATCGAAACGCCGATCGGGCGATTTACCTGCCCGACTTGGCTATTCGGCTCGACCATGTTCACGCTTCTTGGTATCGTCGCCATCTTCTTGGTCATGCTTCTCGTTCCCATCATGGAGAAGCCCGAGCAGCAGAACTGCTTGGCTATGCTGGTGTTCGTGAGTCTTCTGTGGGCTACTGAGGTAAGTCGTATCGACCTGTTCTACCCCATGTCCGATTTGGCGCGCGGAGTAGGGGCTGATCCTGTGTACACAAGGCAATTCCACTCTTCGTCACGTCTCTCCTGATCCCCTTTCTTTGCGTTGTCCTCACCGTCGTCCGCGAGGATACTCCGCCTCATAAGAGACTAGAGCCTGCCCGTGCCACCGCCTACGTCTTTGCGTCTATGTGGACGCCCGTTATCATGCTTCTTCTGGGAGGCTTCACCGTCGCCGCAGCCTTGTCTAAATGTAAGATCGATAAGCGGATTGCGACCTTTGTTCTTAGTAAGGCTGGGACGCGGCCGAGGACGGTCCTCCTTGCAACCATGTTCGTGGCTGCTTTTGCCAGCATGCTGGTCAGTAACGTCGCAGCTCCCGTTCTTTGCTTTTCAATTATCGAGGTAGGTTGGCCTTCTCCAAGCCGCTTCGACGTTCCCTCTAACGAGGAAATATATAGCCTATGCTGCGCAATCTTCCTTCGGGATCCGACATGTCCAAGGCCGTCATCATGGGAATTGCGCTCGCATCCAACGTCGGCGGCATGCTCTCCCCCATAGCTTCACCCCAAAATGTTTTTGCACTTAGCGTCATGGAGCCGCCGCCCACTTGGGGCCAATGGTTCTTTATTGTGATCCCCGTCGGTATCATATCGATCCTCTTAATCTGGATTCTTCTCCTGGTCACGTTCCAACCGGGCAAAGGCACTATCATCGTACCGATTCGCCAAGTAAGAGACTCGTTCACTAGCTTGCAGTGGTTCGTGTCGGTTGTTTGTATAGCTACGATAGGACTCTGGTGCGCCAGCCATCAACTCGAGACCACGTTCGGCGATATGGGGGTGATCGCAATCATCCCCATTGTGCTCTTTTTCGGTGTCGGCATACTAACAAAAGAAGACTTCAACAACTTCCCTTGGACCATCATCGTCCTCGCAGCGGGAGGCTTGGCTCTTGGTAAGGCGGTTAAGTCGTCAGGACTCCTCCATACGGTGGCCGGAAGAATCTCCGAGGAGGTGGACGAGGTGGACCTTTACGGGGTCCTTCTTATCTTCTCGACTCTAACCTTGGTGATCGCGACCTTCATCAGTCACACCGTGGCCGCGCTCATTATCCTGCCGCTCGTGTCGGATATTGGGAAGGACATGGACGAGCCGCACCCCAACCTGCTCGTCATGTCCGCGGTTCTCATGTGTAGCGCGGCGATGGCGTTGCCAACAAGCGGATTCCCCAACATGAGTGAGTTGCCCTCGATCCCATGAGAACCGGAGAGGAACGGCTGACATTACGTAGCGGCGATCATGAAAGAAGATCCCACAGGGCAGCGGTATCTAAGCGTTAAGCATTTCATTAGCCGTGGCGTTCCGAGTAGTTTGATTACCCTCGTAGTGGTGGTCACACTCGGATACGGAGCCATGCGGATTATCGGGATGTAGAGCGTTTTATGTAGGAACGATGGTATATAGAGACTAGGTACCTATGGATGTGTTGCGTGTTGAAATTCCCGGCTTACACGACTAGTATTAGAATATTGACTGTTTAATTTATAGAGATCTACACGAGAAGGGGAAACTGGAAGAGTTACCTACTCACTTTTATATTCCCTACCTACCTACCTACCTACCTACCTAGGTATATAAGATACGGTATGTGAGGATACATTGGTATAGACCTGTACGTAACTCGGTAGGTTCTTGAACGCAACTCGGCCATTTAGAAATATAGGCCATATTATACTACGGATTCCTCGTCCAACGAAATGTATATAATTGGTATGTACCTAGGTACATACCAAGGTACCTATGTAGGAGCCTACCTACCGCTACGAAGGTGAATTAATACCCTGCATTTTGCATTTACCTAGGTAGGTAGGTACATATATGTAGTCCATACATCCACACCTCCTAGGTTCCGGGTCCAAGCCATAGTACATGTACTGCGTACCTGAATACCTACCTACTCAGGTACCGAAGTACTCGAATCCACACAAGGTTTGTACTAGGTACTATACGTGTAGAAGATGCCCGACCATACCGACTCCCGATATCTGCGTATGTACCCACCACCTGCATACATAGGTACCTACGTCTAATCCGCAGGTAGGTAGGTACACTTATACCTCGACTACCCGCGTAAGGTCATACACATTTAAACATTTACATACCTCAACATTTCCAGTCGAGAAACATAGAACCGCGTAGACACAAACAACAAACGTTAGTTCTCGACGGCATATTCTGCCTTGTGCTCGTCTACTTCGATTAACTCCGTAATAATCAATGACTATCCGCCCGGGGTAGCTTCGGAGCGCCATGCTCTCCGCATTCACAGCTCGCCCCATCATCGAGCTCAGGCCGCGCGACAAATTCAAGATAGAAACGATACTGGCTTATGGTGTGTATATTATCGTATCGTCTATACATACGATCTTTCGCCGTTTCGGTCGGGCAGCAATCTAACGTGACTTCACCCTCGACAGGCGATCGTGTTCTTGTCGGTCTGAACTCGGGCACCTTGAGGATATACCGCCTGAACGATTTGTCCCAGTCGTCCCAGCCGTCTCAGCCGTCCCAACCCTCCACCACCATCAACGGCGCCCCCTCTCCGCCGACGAGTCCTCAGCAACCCCAGACTTCTACTTCCGCCCCGAAGCCCACCGACCTTCTACGCGAAGTCGAGAAGTTCTCTACTCGCGCCATCGAGCAGCTTGCTATCATCAAAGAGTCTAACACACTCGTCTCTCTCTCTAACTATCAAGTCTCTCTCCACGACCTCCAGACCTACGAGCTCATCGACACGATACCGCAAACGAGGAGTGCTACCTGCTTTGCGGTCACCAGCAACATCGTCAAGGATGCCGCGACCGGTATCCCCGAGATCATCAGCCGCCTGGCGGTAGCTGTGAAACGGCGCCTGCTGCTGTGGAGCTGGCACGAGAGCGAGTTGCGTGACGAGGTTACCGAGATTGCGCTTCCCGAGGCTATAAGGACGCTAACATGGGCAAATGCGACCAAGATAGTATGTGGCATGAACAGTGGCTACGTACTAGTCGACGTGACTACTTCGGAGAGCCACGAGATCGTGGGCTTGGGTGCCGCGGCCACCGGGGGCCAGGGCAGTAGGTTCGGTGCTGCGAGTATGGGCTACATGGGACTCGGGGGTTACATGCCAAAACCGCTGGCTACGCGGTTGGCCGAGGGTCAGATGTTACTCGCAAAGGATATCAACTCTCTATTCATCGATACCGACGGGAAGCCGTTAGAAAAGCGCCAGGTACCATGGCAAAGCGCCCCCGACAGCATCGGATATAGCTACCCTTACATTTTGGCGCTCCAACCGCCGGCCAAAGGTACACTAGAAGTTCGTAATCCCGACACGCTGAGCCTTCTGCAGACAATAGAGCTTCCTGGCGCGGCGCAGTTGCATTTTCCGCCACCAACAGTTAGTCTCGCCCACGCTGGCAAAGGCTTTCACATTAGCAGTGACCGGGCGGTATGGAAAATGGAGGCCACAGACTACGATACCCAAGTCAGGGAATTGATCGACAAGGCCAATTACGACGAGGCTATCAGCGTACTCGGAATGCTTGAAGATGCACTGCTGAAGGATAAGACCGGTATTATGCGCGAAGCGAAGATGCTTAAAGCGGAGGTTCTATTCAGGAAAAGGAAATTTTCGGAAAGCTTAGCACTGTTTAACGAGGAGGAGGTGTACGCACCTCCAGAGAGGGTGCTGAGGCTGTACCCTAGAATGATCGCTGGAGATCTTTCGGCTGAGCCTGTGCGGGAGGAGACTGAGGAGGAGGAGGAGCAAGAAGAGCAAGAAGAAGACGAAAAAGCCAACGGCGAGAAGGTTACGAGACCCGAGCCCTCATTCGAGGTTGCGTCCCCATCCAGGCCAAGCGCCTTCGCAAAGTACTGGATGGGACACCGTAAAGCGGATTCGGACGCGGCGTCTATCGCATCATCCAAGAAGGGCGGTACCGACAACGAAGACGCGGCGAGCGTGAAGGTCAATACGAAGAAGAGGAAGAAAGGCGCGGGCGAGAATGGGCCGCTTGAAGGGAAAGACTTGATCAAAGCCGTTCGCGAGCTCAACGGCTACCTGGCCGGCACAAGGACACGCCTACAACGGTGGATCGACCCGGCGACTGGGAAACTCAAGCCGCGTAAAGCAAGTACCGCTGCAGACTCATCCGTAAATTTACAAGAGAACTTGGATGCTCTACTGACCCATCCCCACTCCGAGTCCGACGAGCAACTTGAAGATGAACTGAAGCACACGTTCACCATAGTCGATACCGCGCTCTTCCGTGGGCTAATGTTTGTTACGCCGACCCTTGCTGGTTCTCTCTTCCGCATCCCGAACTTCTGCGATCCCGCCGTAGTGAACGAGCACCTGCTTAAGCACAACCGGTACAACGAGTTGGTTGACTTCTTCTATGGTAAGAAACTACATCGCGAGGCGCTCACCCTCCTTCGAAAGTTTGGAGATGCGGAGCCGGAGGGAGAGTCGGCCAGGCTCGACCTTAATGGGCATGTGGACGCCGAAGTAGTGATTCCCGAGCAACTCCGTGGCCCGCAGAGGACGGTTAGTTATTTACAGAGCCTACCTCCCGAGATGATCGACATTATCCTCGAGTTCGCGGATTGGGTCTTACGGCGTGATCCGAACCAGGGGATGGAGATCTTCATAGCGGATAGCGAGAATGCCGAAACCCTACCACGCGAGAGAGTCATCCGGTACCTTGGCGCTATCGACGTCAACCTAGAAATCCGGTACTTGCAGCATATTATCACGGAGCTACAAGACGGCACTCCCGAGTTCCATAACCGGTTGGTAGAGCTGCTGGTTCAAGTCCTAAAAGAAGGCGAGCGGGATGCGGCCTGGAACGAGAAGCTCAGCAGCCTAGTCGCCTTCCTGAAAGGAAGCCAACAGTATAGTCTCAGTAGAGCACTAAGTATAATTCCTCGTGATGGTATGTTGTCTAAGCCCACCAGTTCCAGAAGAAGCAATTTGGCCTGACAATATGTGTAGATCCGGCATTCTACGAAGCGCGGGCTATAATATTCAGTAACATGGGCTCGCACAAGCAAGCGCTCGAGATCTATGTGTTCAATATGCAGGATTACGCCAAGGCGGAAGAGTATGTTCGCATCCTGCTGGTAACGAAACGTTGCTTACAGAAGGCATTAGGTATTGCAATCGCATCCACGCGCTACCTCGCTCCCGTCGCGAATCATTCGCCGCCTCGTCCATGGACGAGGATGATGACCGCGATCCCGACTCGAAGCCTTCGATCTATCACATGCTTCTCTCCCTATACCTGACGCCGCCGCCGCCTAATAAGCCGAACCTAGGACCGGCGTTATCACTCCTCTCTAGACACGGTTCGCGGCTACCAGCGGAGTCGACGTTATCCCTCATACCTGACGATCTACCCGTGACAGAGCTTGAGTCGTACTTCCGGGGTCGGATCCGCGCAGCTAACAGCGTGGTGTCGGAATCGCGCATCGTCGAGGGGCTTCGCAAGACGCAGCTCGTAAACACGCAGGCCCTACTACTACTCGGAGACGGGATCCCCGGCGGCCAGAGCGGGCGTAGCAGAAGGGTGGTCATCGGCGAGGAGAGGGTATGCGGCGTCTGCCACAAGAGGCTAGGTAATAGCGTGGTAGCGGTACTACCTGACAACAACGTCGTCCACTACGGATGTATGGGGAGGCGGGGACGTAGCATGAGCGGTAGTCACGGCGAGCGCATTGCTGGGTCGTGGGGAAGACACGGCTGAATCGCATCAACATTCGCCGCGACCCAAATACGCGGATGCCTAGAATGGAGTAGAAGATATCGTGTCAGGAGGGGTAGGTTGTTCGTAGAGTCGCGATGATCGGCGAGTGGGACGGGGAGAAGGATCGGTTGGTATCGTCTACGTCCAAGGTATAGGTGTTTCGGCATGTTTTTTCTTTTTTTTTTTTGGGATTATGAGCATTGCATAGGCCGTCGTTGCATGTCGCCGGAGTGCTGGTGATTAAGTAGGCAAATACCCGCGTATCTAGATGGCAGTCAAATCGATAACGCTTCCTGACCCCTCAACTTTCCTTCCCACCGAATCATTCCTCTTCCTCCATGACTTCCTCTCCGTAATTTTCTTCCTCGGCCGTCTCGTCGATACCAGCTTTCCCGCCATTCGCAGTGGCGAATGTGTTGGCCGCCTCGCGCGCTTCCACCTCCATCCGCGCCGTTAACTCGCTGTTTATACGCTCCTGTAGCGCCGTCACGGCTTCGCGCAGCGTGGATAAGTACGCTTTCCTGTGCTCCGCGGAGTCAGATATCGGGAGGGGGAGGGGCGTTGAGATGGCGAAGGGCGTAGCATGTGATAGGGAGGAGCCGTTGGGAGATTCGGAGGTTGATCCGGAGGAAGAATTCGCGTTCGTGTAGGTTGCTTTGAGATGAGTTATTGCTAGGGAGGCCGAGGAGGGGTCGGCTGGGGCGGAGAGCGGCATTTCAGAGATCTGTAGATCTGGGATGGGTATTTGTCTACCTTTGCTCGAGTAAATCAAGAGGGATACCAAAATAACAATGAGAGGTCGGATAGCAGGTATAGCACCTAATGCTTAAAAGTTCTACGATGGGAATTTTGAAGTAGGGAAGTGGGATAATTGATGGTGGAAGTACATGAACGCGGGGTAGATCCCGGCCATGAGAGGTGTGTGTGTGGCGGGAAACCTCGAATGTGGCAGTTGTGGCTGACGCCACCCCTTTTCGGAATATCTTAGGGGCAGTGCCTTAGGTACCTAGGTACCACTTACCTACCTATTAACTACTAGGTATTCTGAGATTTAAGAATGGGGCGACTGGGCTGGATATGCATGTACATATAGTGCTACTACCTAGATGCCTGCATGTACCTAGATTGGCGCCCCCAAGCTCGCTAGACCCCTTGATTTCTGCTGCCTATATACATGTACCTCCTAGTATGCCGCTTCTGGTGGGTACATACTGGGCATATACCTAGGTACCTAAGATAGGTATACAACGCCCATGAACCAGGTACCAATGTACGTAGGTACCTAAGTGGGCGCATTATCGACGTTGAACTCAAACGACAGATCGTCGCACTTCAATACTTACCAACCTTCTATACTCCTTTGCTCCCGTCCGGTGTTATACTGCACATCTCCCGCGTCATACCAGGGCCGCCTATCGGCTACCGACGAGTTCGTTCGTTCGGTCGAAATAAGACTCTCCCCACCACGCACACGTCCGGTAATTCAAGAGCGCAAGTCGATAAAGTCGAGGGCCAGGGTCAGCGCCGATCATATATACCGCTAGATCGAGACAAGATGTAACAGAATTGGACACTAGAACGTTTCGATCAGAAAATGCAGCCAGCACGATCCCAGCAGAGAGCCCCGGGGAGCTTCTCTCCCCTCCCCGGCACTGTTTCTTCGGCTTCTACCGCCGCCGCAGCAGCCGCCTCCTCGGCAGCTCCTTTGAGACCTCAAATACGTCGGATAGACACGTCGTCGAGCGAGGATATTATTCCATCCCCCAAGACGAGAGGCCCTCAGAGCCCGGTCGTCAGCCCATCCTACGCGACGAGTCCGCATAACTTCTCCCGTCCCACGCGGCCGAGCATCGAGCTTCCTCAGGGGAGAACCGGTTCGCCATTGACCCTGCCTCCCGCTCGTGCCGGCCACGTAAGAAAACACTCGCAGACGCAGGGACTCTTCGAGCCCACACTGCCTTCCACGAGCACATCCAATCTCTCCCAGGTCGCCATGGCCCAGAGCCAATCTCAAGCCCAAGCCCAAGCCCAAACCCAAGCCCAGGGCCCTACCCAGGTCGCCGGCTCAACGTTATCAGCCAGCCAGATAGCCGCCCAGGCCGCTGTGATGCAGCACCAGCAGCACAGTCGACATCGATCGCAGACCGTCCCTTTCCCCGGAAGCGACAGCCACGACGCCTCAAAGAGACCAGGCGCAAAACCGATATCCGGCCACCGCAGCCCGCCCATGCTAAGCCTGACCGAAGCCAGCGCCCCGCGAGATAACGGCTTTAGTGCTCAGGGATATCACAACGGTCTATTGGGGAGCCATGCTGCGGCCGCCACCGCGGCCGCCAATGTGGTTTTCCCAAGGTCGCCTCAGTCTTCGCCTAGCCTACCACCAGCAGAACAGCCTATACCCACTCCCGCTCCTTCGGTTATACCCGAGAAGCCCGCAAAGGCAGAGAAGTCGAAAGTCAAGCTATTTTCCCGGCCCAAGAAGATCGACACTAAAGGCGATGCGAAAGAACGGCCAATGCCGAGCCCTGGGAAAATCGGCTCCGCCCTAGCCTCATTACAACGAGGCAATTTTAGCACAACCAGCCTGGTAGATTCGCAGTCCTTCTATAGCCTAGGCAACTCGTCCGCCGCCACCATCCGGCCCGCCGACTCGTCCGCCGAAGCGGGCGGCAAAGAAAAGGACAAGGAGAAGAGACATCACTTTTTATCACGGCAGAAGCATAAACTCAGCAGCAAAGACGATTATCACCTTCCACTCTCCTCCGCCGCAAGCAATTCCCGACCCGTGGATCCCAGTGCGCCCTCGAGCCTGTATAATTTCAACCTTCCACCGAGCCCAAGTCCGAACAATAACCTCGGCAAGAGTGTCAGCGGACTGGACTTGCGACATGGGGGGCGCGCCCTCCGCGAGAAAAAGAAGGAAGACAACGAATCCATCTTCACCGCCGGCTCCGAGTGGCCCGGACCTAGCAGCTTTGGATCTGCGGCGGCCAATTCGCACTCCTACCTTTCCGAACCTATCGATTCGGTCAAATACGGCCTTCACAATATGTCTCCGGACGACGCCTGGCCGTATCTGAGGGCCAAGTTGCTAGTCATCTTCGAGGGCGAGGATCTGCGGTTACCCGTGGAGGATTTCAACCGTGTCGTTACTCTGCATATCCAATATTGCATACAACGTCGTTCGGCCCATATCATCATCGATGACCTACGGGATCTCCTGTCCACGGGCTTCGCATCACTTGACCATACGCTCCGGAAGACTTCCGAGGATAGGCTGATCCCTTCGTTGGTGGAATTATGGATATTCACGTTCACAAGTATCCTACCTTATATGCAGGCAATTTTCCTCCCACTCGACTTGGAATTCTCTGGCTGTGGATCCCTGTTGACGCCCGAACAGGCGCGGGACTTCTGGGGCGGAGTAGTAGCTAATTCATCAGCGACGAATGCCCAATTGGGCGGGTCAAGCCCCGAGCCTCAACTATCGCCAGCCTCCAGCGTCCTCGACGTCCGGAGGCTCGTACTCATATCGTACCGGGATTCCCTAGTCCTGCCCCGGTATGAGAAACTCAAGACTATTTTCTCCCGACTGTCTCTCGAGCACCTACCATCTTCCCTCGCGTCTCTGGCCTTAGCATCACCGCCACTCTTGAACGAGAGCGTCACTTCTCTCTCCACCTCCCCCAGCGACGGGATGTCGGGCCGCCCCGGAACGGCCATGTCGCTAGACCCCAGCGTTGCAAGCTATAACTCGACCTCTACGACGGTCTTCGGCAATGACTCGAACCCGTCGCGAAGCCGCGCCATCAGCAACGTGTCCTTCGGCAGCGGCGTGTCCGACCCAGCGTCTACCGGCACCGGAGGTCTACTCAGACCCTTCACACCCCAAATGAGAGATGGTGGCGACCGAAGCGGTAGGGAACTATTAGGTAGCTTGCGAGAGCAGAATGTGGAGGACAGCAAGCAGGTCACGGAGATGGTAGGCCGCATGCTTCAGTGCATGAGCGTGCTGGCGAGCGTCGATACCGGGGTCAGCCCGGCAGACACGGACGAGGCGAGCAAGATGGTCGCTGAGCTGGGCCGCCTGCTCAAGCTGAATTGGCTTGGTAGAGGCCGTACAGGCAGGAACCGTAGGGGTATGGTTGGCGGGAGGGTCAAAAGGCAGGAGAATAACAGCTCTATAAATCATGGAGCCCTGAGGGAAGGGATACGTGAAGTTCTTGAGGTGGCTTGATCTTTCGAGCTGACGGATAAGAACAAACACACAAGATGGGATCTGCGAACGGAACTGTAGGATCTAGTCGTGGTTGAGATTGGTTTAAGCAAGATCGCGGGCGACACGGTAGGAAAAGGCTCGGAGCCGGAGTGAATGGATTTATTTATGATTATCTATTTATTGGAATCCATGGCCACCTCTGCCATGTATGAATACCACAAGGAAGGCTAGACTTTATACCTCAACTGTCGACGTATCTATACTTACTACAAGAGACTCGCGCGAATGTAGAGATACCTAAGGAGATTTGGTCAGCAAGAGGTCGTCGACAACAAACTGTTAAAAAGTGACGGAAACTGGTGTAGATCAGACATCCAAGGAAGGTTGTATGCCCTCATCTGCTCCTCAAAAGGCTCTGAGTGGAGCTCGAGTGGAAACTGCGAATGTGGTTGGAAGTTTCATCATGAAAACACCATAGAAGAAAAGCCGCGACGGATCGAGATACGGTAGGAAGAGATTCGACTAACCTTTTTTTTTAAGGAAAAAAAAAAAAAACAAAAAAACAGGACGATGATTCTATGCCGGAGCAAGTAAGGGAAGAACTTGTTTGCCTAGGTAGGTAGTTAGCGAGGAATGGAGTCACGCGACGTAATTGTAGACGGCGCAAGTCCCCCGGCATATCCCATCACATGTTGTTGCGAGACGCAACTCATGCGATGGGAAATCAGACAAAGCATACTGGCAAGTAACAGGCCGTCACCGTAGTGGCAGTGCCCGAACAGACTGAGCTTCTTTCATGGTCGATTCAGTTGGGAAAAGAAGACATGTTTATTCGTTGTCATCCTACCGGTGGGAGAAATATCGGCGTGGTGATTTTCCCTTGTATGTCAAGAAAAGAAATGCGACGAACCTTGTTTGTGAACTCTAGGAGCGGATAGTTAGCCCTAGCATTACCTGAATGCGCGTCGCATTGCTATGTGACACAGTTAAATTACAGAATGCTCTGCAGATGAAGGACGAAAATGTTGTAGGAGAAGAAGGAAGACGAGATGTTCTGTAGAGAAGCCGCGTCGAAGCTTTTTGAAGTCGCGCGAAGAGAGAAAAAAAAAATAATGTGGGTCGACGAAGTGGAAACCTGCGGAATTACCTAACGGATTAACCCTAGTGTCACGGAATAGGTATTCTCATTCTCCGCACATGACTTGAGATGACTCCAGGAGGTACGTAGGTACTTTGCAGGTTAGACCTTTTTGCACGCCTTTCCTGGACCAATTGACAGTCGCCAGCAGGCCGTCAACTCGCGGCACTAAAAATAGCCCGATCGAAAGTAGCCTGATAAGATGTACAGTGTAAATATACAGTGCGTGTAAGCAGGTCCCCCTTCTGAAATATTTCCCTTCGCACGGTTCCCTTTTCCCGCAATCTTCCGAGGTTCAAGCTCGCACCTAGGTACACACTACCTACATGTACCTACCTACCTACCTAGGTACCTAGTAGGTACCTATTGCTGCTGTTTGCACTATACCTAGGTAGGTATATAATAACTCCATCCGCCCAGGCCATCCCTTATCTTTGTTGAATTCTAGCAACAACCCGGGCACCTTAAACGCCATTTATCTTGATTTCACTTTCAGTATAAATTGATATAATACAACTATGTTAGACAATCTGGCTACCACATAAGGGTAAGTATCATACAATGCTACCTATTGTCCTTCACTATAAGGAACCTGTTCCTTACCTCGCGCCCATCACGCTCTTCAAATACCGTTATATGAGGAGAGGAAATCAGCCGCCTTGGAACTTCACCTTAGTCTTAATTTTGCGAATTGGTAAGCTACATCACCCGCAGTTGAAGCTTGACTACCTACCTACCTATTTCTTGGTACCGACCCGGAGCGTCTCTTGTACGCATTCCAAGTTGACCGGAACACCACGATGGTAAGACTCAATAGAATGACTGGTAATATAAGGGGGGAAAGCTTATATTTTATGTATATGCCAAACCTTGCCAGGCTAAGAACGTCGTCGTATACTAAAGGGTTATAAAGATAAAAAAATAAGAAAGTACCTATATAGAGAAGAAGTGAACTCATCTAACTTGTTTTGGTCTATATATTGCTTATTATTTCAATAAATTGCCGCGTGAACGATGTCAGGAACCCCGGGTTTCTCGAATATTGATTTAAGTTTAGAGAACACAATTTCCAACTCTTATTTACCTACCTCGGTGGTTGGAGGGACGAGCTCGCGTATATAGTGTATATACGTATAGAGGAAGGAATTACGTACATATGCATAGGTAGGTGTATAGTGGCTCACGAGGCACTTAAACGCCCAAAGCTCTAATGTCGAATGTGTAAGTATATTTCTCGCATTGCACTGGTTCCTCGATCGGGCCCAGTCGGGACAGAACAGAAACCCAAAAAGAAGGTTAAGCTCCATCAGGACTGGAACCGCCCCTGCCCCCTGTTAATTACCACATAGGCTGATACAACGCATATAGTTCCCCATTTTCGCTCCATACTATTAACTTCGCACTGTCTATTATCTACCGCCTATATTGTACGTAAGCCCCAGGTACCTTGGTGGTTGGGTCCCTCCAACTGGCGGACAGAGACAGAAACCAGTGCCCTGGCTCCTTTCCCATACCTTCCATCACTGAGAGTCTCCGTCCTTTCGGGCTGCGCTATACACATACGCATGTATGTACAATACAACACTACCTACGTAGTCCTAACATCGTACCCAGATACGCCGCTTATCTACTCTATATCTGCACGGTATTCTCATACGATGTGTCACTAAATCTTCGCATTAAATTTACCGAGCCTTACCTGGTAGGTACCTAGGTACCTAGCCAGACGCACAACAACAGGTAGGCTCACCGAATTCAACAGGAGAAGAAAAGAATTAACTAGGCACCTAGAGGGACCTACCATCAGCATCGAAGAATTAAGCGCGCTCAGGCTCCAGCCCGCGCTTCAAGCCCCCAAGGCTGACTTACCGACTTTACCGACTTAGACCAAACTAACCCATTCTTTTTCTTTCACTTTTACCTTACCTTACCTTACCTTACCTTACCCTACCCTATATAGGTACCTACCTCCTAGGTACCTTACATATACCTCATTTCTTCAATCACGTCAAGCTACATCCGGTTGCGCATTTGAAAAATCCTATCTCCAAAAGTTTGAATAGACGTCTAACCACCTATGTAAGTACCTACCTACCTACCTAGGTATCCAAAACATTTTAACCTATTTTTTTTTCCTTTTGCATTTTGCATTTTTCCTTCATTTCCCCCCCTTCGTATTGTCATCTCAGCGCGTCTATTCTACTCTCTTTAGATGGAATAGGGTACGTTGGTAGCTTAGGAATTGACCCCAATTGCCTTGCCTTGCTCCCAGGTCAACTCAGCCCACACGTTCTACTCACATAACCCACCATTATATATACATGTACCTGAGGTATACATGTAAGTACCTCTCTGTCAGTTGCTACCTACTGAACTGGCTGTCCAGGGGCCCTTAGGTACCTACTCCACACTGCTGCCCTCTCACTAACGTAGTATGGATGTAGGTGCTACCACTGCCTCTCTGCCTCTCTACTTCTCCCTCTACCTCGCCCTCTGCCTCTACCCTCTACGTCTACGTCCAGGTATACTTCTCCCATACCTACCTACTTACCTACACTTCCAATTAATTACATAGGTAGGTACAGTGTCGCCCATCCCATCATCTATCTTAATTTTTTTTTTTCCCCTTCCTCACTCTCTCTCCCTCCCCCCTTCTCTCCCTTCGCCTTTTTTCATTAGCCTGTTACCCGCCATTCGCGTTATTACACCCCATCACTACCGATTCCGTCCAAAATGATCGCCCGACGTCGTCGCTTGAAATCGATCCAGCACTAAACAATAATCCAACTCACCAAGCTAATACCCTGCATAAAAAGTCGATACCATATCTAGGACCGTGTCAACAAAATCTCACTTACTGTCTGCTCCATTGTACTATACCCTACCTGAACCGAAATCTCACGACGCCAACGCCAAACAACTAATAACACCCACTTGTATCGCATCGTGTGAACGTCTGTCACTCCGCTCCGCCTACCTTGCCCACGCGCGACTGCGATAGCGATAGCAACCCAACCCGGCCAATTGTTTCCGCGCCTACAACTACGAAATCTATCGACGAAGCTGATCGCTCTGACGTGACCCTTTGAGGTGGCGTATCTTGATCCTTAACCCTTCTATCCTATAACCTATACTCTTACAGCTTGTCTTGCGGCAGCGTGTGGGCGCGCAATCCCCAACCCAGAGAATACTACCCTTCCGCGTTCTAAAACCAGAGGCGTGAAGTCCCTTCTTTTTCTTTTTCCTCTTCTTCTTCGTCGTCGTCGTCGTCGTTTTCCACCTCTCGTTCCTTTGGTGCTACAAATGCATGCGTCCAGTCTTTTGTGACTTCGAGACTCGCCGCCTAGAATCGAAAGCTACCAACCGTGACGGCGACACCATCAACAAATTATCACACACCCACGTTTCATGATCGGCGATCGCATTGCGTCAAGCTACATTAACTCGGCGTGCAACCAGTAGATAGAAGAGGGAGATAGGCTCACATTCGCCTACGAAAGGAAGGAAAAGAGACGGCGCTGCTCGCAGAACCCTTCAACCCGATCGAGCGCATCGGGACCGCGATAGCAGGCGGACGGAGAGGAAGCGTATGAGATAGTGACCGAGGTTGAAAGTCGATATCCACGGTGTGGGTAGTCGACATCAGCAGAAATGATGGCAAGTATAGGACCCGGTAGCTTTCATCCAGGCATGCCGCAGCATCCCGGTGTCCATCCGGGCCATCCCATGGGTGCTCCGGGTATGACACACAACCCAAGCCAACCGGGAACCCAGCCGGGCATGCCTCCCCAGATGGCTGCCCACATGGCGGTATCCGGCCCCGGCGGACAGGTCAATCCGGCAGCTATGATGGGAGCCATGCCTCCTGGTGCTGGCGGCCCAAATGCCCACGCCCTACAGCATCTCAACCCCCAGCAGCAGATGTATCAGCAACAATTCCGTAAGTTTAATAGCCGACTCCGTATCCCAGTTTGATGATTTCATATCGGTCGCGTCTTGCTAAGAAGCCATAGTCGCAGCCCAAAATCCCCAAGTTCTCGCTCAGATGCAACAACAGCAGAGGATGCTACAACAACAAAGACAAGCAGCCATGATTCAGCAGCAGATGTACGGCGCTGGTATGCCTATCAATATGCAGGGGATGAATATGGCCCAATTCCACGCCATGAGAAACTCAGCAAACATACGCCTCCCCCAACATCTCCAGCCGGCGCATCTTGCCCAGCAGGGACAGCACCAAAATCCTCAGCATGCACAGGTATCAAAACCCCCACTCATACGCGTTCATAGCTTTCCGTTTACTATTCCGGCGCTGACAATACCATTTCATCTACAGCATATCCTTGCGCAGCAGTTAGCGATTCATCAACAACACCAGAACCAGCAACAGGGGAATAACCAGATGCACCAGGGCAACCAGCCCGCCCACCCTGGACAGATGACTCCTCAGCAGCTACAGATCCAGCAAGCCCAGATAGCACAGTCGATGGCGCAACAGGTTCCGCCGGGCGCGCAAGGCCAAGGACCTCCACCTCAACCCCAGGGCCAGCCGCAACAGCAAGGGCAGCAGCCGCAGCCGCAGCCGCAACAGCAACAGCAACAACAACAGCAGCCGCAGCAGCAGCAGCAGCAGCAGCAACAGCAGCCAGGACAGCAGCAGCCCGGTCCTCAACAGGGTCAGCAACCCCAGCCGAATTCCCAAGGCCCCCAGAGAGCTCCGACGCCCGCCGTCGCGCAACCAAACCAACCACAGAGCCAAGGGCCGAATCCCGCGCAGGGCAACCAGCCGCAACACCTACAACCTCAGGGGCAACCGCCCAACGGCCAACAGAGTCAGCCTCAACAGCCAACCGCTCAGTCGCTACAAGCAGCCCAACAAATGCAGCTCACAAGCAGCATACAGCAGCAACTACTACACCAGCAACATCACAAAAACGACGGCATGAAGGGTCAATGCCTGTTAAAGCTACTTCAGTTCGGCGAGCATCTCAGCGGTTATCCTGTCAGTATCAGGGCTACCACACCCGCCGCCCCAGTATCACTCCTTGCTTTGACAAATGCTAACGCGCCATACTTGGTAGGGTTCACGGACGAAAGATGATCTTACCTATTGGAATAACTTCGTTGCTCAATTCTTCTCCCCTAGAGGCGTATTCAAACTCTCTCTATATGATATCGGTACCGACGCCTCGACCGAACACGAGATAACACAACCTGCGTTGGCGCGATACTTCCACACGCACTACGAAAGCGGTATTAGGAGGATTAACTTGACGTTCGAGAAGGGCATCGCCGATAGGCCACTCCCGAACGGTTGTCATTTCATCGAGAACCAGAAGGCAAACTTAACCTACTGGTTCGACAGCTCTCACGTAAGTTACACAAGACCACGACGCTGGTTCTAGTCCGAGTGACGGAATTCTAACGGTTGGATAACTAGGTGGTCGCGACGGGAACTCTCCGAGCACATTTTGACAACGAGCAAAAATTAGAGCTATTAGAATTTATAACGCAAGGCCATGAGGAGTACCTGTCGAGAAAGATGGTTATCGAAGCGGCAACGCCGGCGCATAATTGGGTTAAGGCTTGGCTCCAAGTAAACAACCAGAACTCGCAATTATCCCCAGAAATGAGCAAGAAGGGGAAGCCAAAACAAATGAAGTCCCCCCCGAATCCGCCTCCGGATATCGATCTACCTGAGTCGGCCGTCAAAAAGAACATAGGCATCACGGAGGCAGTTTTCCAGTTTCTCGAGGTATGAGCCGAGACCCCTTCACGATCGTTCGGCGCACGCTTGGACTAACATGGTACCCTAGATCATAGAAGTCGTTGGACAAATGAATGTGAGTTAAGCCCCTAATCCGAGAAGATGCTAGGATTTCTTCCGAAACTCGTATAGGCGCGGGCCTACTTGCTAACTCGTAACCCCCTCCAGCCATTATTCAACTTCTACCACACTCATCCCGGTCTCTCTCCTTACGCCGCACTTGAGCAATACGTTAGCCAGAATATTACCAATGCTCCGCAGCAGCACGTAGTGAACGGTCAACCCCAAGTCAATGGCCCGCAGAACCCGCGTACCCCTAACTTCGGCCAATTCCCTTTAGGCGCTTCGCCGGCTACTTCACACCTGGCGCTTCCAAATTCGCCCCATATAGGTAGCCCCGCCCAAGGGCATATGCAGGCACCGGGCATGCAGTTACAGCAGAGTCAGCAAGGAACAAGCTCTAGCGGGCCCAGTGCTAATACGAGTCCAGCGAGTAATAAACGGAGGCGACCTTCGACAGTGAAGGCTGAAGAAGACAGCGGCGCACCAACACCGGCGAGCATGGGAGGCCCCCAGGTTAACGGCGTTACTATGGCTGGTAAAAAGCCTCCGACGCCTAGAATGCCAAAGCGCGTGAAAGGAAACCCTGCATGATCCTCCGGTCGCGCCATAAGGGGAGACGCATTTCAAAGGAAATAGGGGTTGGGGGGTTGGGCGAGAGACAGTAAAAAGCTAGCATACCGGTATCACCCTGGATACGGACTTCTGTGCTGTTGTTCGGTCTGGGCTCGGCTGTTTTATACGCACTCTTACATCGGCTGGAAGTTCAGGAATTGCATTGTTTTGGGGAATTAGGGAGGTCTGGCGGCTCTAAGCGATTCCCACCGACGATTGACGTTTCTGACGGGGCCGGATTAATCACTCGATATATCCATCTACAACATATGTTCCCAGCGGGAAAAAGCAGAGAAAAACCCGGCGTTCTACGGTTGTTCCATTCGATTCGGAGGAGTCTCATACGCAGGTGGTTTTACAGGGGTTGTTTCTAATCCCGCTGATTCCGAGAAGGATTTTTCAAATATTCATCTCGTGTACGATATTTCCCATCGCCGGCGCCCTCGCATCATGTTCAGCTACGCGCCGCGCCGCCCCCGTTTTTCTTATTGTTTAAACAAAAAATGTACCGGGCGCGAGGAGTAGATTTGGGGAGGAGACGAGGGGCACTGCTAGAGCAAAGCAAGCCGAAGTTCCTTATTGGAGACGAGCGAAAAAGACGATTACGAGGATTGGCTCGGGCACTCTCTTGGAGGCGTCCGAGAAGTAAAGTTGGCATCTTGTTTGAAAATACCCTCGCAGGAGCTCGGGTCACGGCGGGACGTAGGGGTGAGGGTACTTGGCTCCTTGACACCGTACCTAGGTAATTGCCCGTTTGTGGCTTCGAGACAGCGGAATCTAATACACAGGCTTATTCATTTATTCGCCGTTATCTCTACCTACGTTGGCCAAGCCACGACGCGGGATCTCCTTGAGTACCTAAGTCTGACCGCTGCTGCTTCGTAGGCTCAAATTTCCCGATACTGCTGTATGTATTCACGAGGGATCCGGAACCTCATAGAACTCTTACGAGCATTCTACTTAGACTCAAGCGCGGACTCTGAAGTCTTGTCTCTTCTATTATGGGAATAGGCAAGGTGGTGCCGGTAATAAAATACAACGTGGTGTCCTTATACGTAGGCGTAGGCACGTGTTTAACGAATAGAAGATCGTTTACGTAGAAGAATATCCTGAATCAATAGTATGATTCGTAAAGTCCAGCAGGAATAAGCTATCACTTAGCCTACGTAGACTTGTATAATCGATAGATGGGGAAAGGGGCACGAGGTATAGTGAGATGAATTGTTGAGTTCAAGTTTAAAAGGGCGTGCGAAGTGAGCTTCTATAGGTACTTAGGTAGGTATAATACATAACTCGGGTTAACTATAATAATATACAAGCTCTGATTTCTCCCAGAGCGATCTCACAAATTCCGTATAATCGGATCGAAAGATGGTGTCGACGAAGGGGGACACCAGTCGTAGATGACCGACTTGAGTGTGGACGGCTAAGAAGAACCCTTAGAGAGCTTACAAGTTACTAACCCGGGTAGCTAAATATATATAGTAGAGTAAGGAGAGAGTATTACATAAACAGGTGAGATGGCCGAGTGGTTATGGCGCTGCGTTCAGGTTCACCTGGATATATTCCGATTCAAATGGATGTGGAAAGGAAGAAAAAAATATCGCAGTGGAGCAATCCGCGTGGGTTCGAGTCCCACTCTCATCATGTTACTTTTGCTGCCGCGCCGAAAGGTACGCCCTGATTCGTATTTGTCTTTTTATCTTCATATAATACTTTTCCATTTTTATCTCCCCCCTTTCCCTTACTCGTTCTTTTTTTTTCTCTAAAAAAAGTTCCTAAGAACCCTCTACCTACCTACCTACCGACCATGTATCTAGGAATTGTTTCGGGTGCGTAGCCTGTGGAATTCGTCGTCACTGACAAAAAGAAAAGTGACTCCCTTTTATCGCTTTTGCTTGTATACCTAGGTATACTCCCAACATGGCGCCATTCCGTACATTGTTCGAATCTGGGGTTAGGACAGATGGTTCAATCTACCCAACTCTGGATATAAATTTGTATCGTACTAGATAGCAATAGAAGTCTCACTTGCCTAGGAGAGGACGAGTAACTACATCATTACTCGTGACTTATCACCGGATTTGGGTCGACGTATACCCACCATACGAGTAAACGGCGGTAGCTCGTCAACTGCCCTACGCCCTTCTAGGCCCGGAAGGTATCATAGAACTATTCTACAAGCTATATAGATATTACCTAGGCAGCCCTTTTTTGATTGATCTCTTGCCGAGGAAGCCTATGTACCGAGTATGTAAGGGTGACTGATCCTCATCTAGGAAGACGCCTATTGTCTATCTACTTGAGTGGGTATCTACCTACCTATGATTACCATACACTGCCACTTGACGGTCTGCCTGTTGACAGCATCGCCCGCTGATTGGCGTCGAGATATTAGGGACGAACTCCCTGCTAGGAATGGATCTCCTATTGGCAACTGTTTGGCAGCTTGTTACATACCCAGGTACGTACTACCTTACGCCTCTAGCAGTGTAGACATACGTGTACCCGTATGTGATCTACTTGGGTAGCCCATTACAAGGCTACGTACTTCGCCAGCTATTGAAGATAAGATGAACCCCGAGCGAGGAATGACTCCTCTACCGACATACATGTACCTAAGCACATGGACTCCCGTATCCTACATAAGGGGTGCGGAAGTCCTGGAAGGATCTCTGAGCAAGGCACGATCCCGCTGTATGAGTCATTGAATATTCTTAAGCCTCTTGACTTTGTCCGCTTGGATTATCGGCTTGGATTATCGGCTTGGATTATCGGCTTGGATTATCGGCTTGGATTATCGGCTTGGATTATCGGCTTGGATTATCGGCTTGGATTATCGGCTTGGACTCCTATAACGCTTTTGAGCGTTAAAGACTTACCAGAACTATCTAGGGAATAGGGAATTGTTTACATCCCCGGGTATGGCTGGGAACCTGGACTTGACGCTGGATGAATGTAGGTACCTGTGAGGAGACCAAGGGGATCCGGATACCAGATCCTCCGGCTGGAGCTTGCAAATATACCTAGGTATAGTTAGTTACCTACCTACATACCTGGGTACCTACATCGGTGCCTAGGTAGGTAAGTAAGGTATATACGTGCAAGCTCCGCCGCCTGCTCATATGACGTAAGAATACCACAAGTTCAAGGGAAGCAAAGCGAGCGGTCACTAAAAGAGACTGCTATGTTGCGAGGAAATCAACGGCGACATTGGATCAGATTAATCACGTCGAGGCCCCATACACGACGGGTTTGTGGATACAGGCCATAACTGGTATTGATGATACGATATGAAACCAAGGAGGGTGCATCTAACGTCATCCACACCTCTGGGAACAGGACCACGACGTAACCTAGGCAGGAAGATTCAGTCTCTTTATCAACCGTCTGCCGTGACTATTCCTGCCCCTATCCGTGATCCGTCGCCGCTAGTGATCACATCGTTGTCGTCCAGCCCAAGGTAAACCGAAACGCCGTTGGTGTCGAAACAGAGAAAGAGCGGGCCTTAGACAGCCTCGCCGAACGTATTTTCGCCCGAGTAGGTTATGTAGAGGAATCTAGATGGGCGAGTCTTGTTAGCTTTCTTACGCGTGATCACCGGGCAGGGGGAGGGTGCGCGTACCCGTCCTCGTCCTTGTGTTCCTCGTAGATGCTACTCATGAGAGCGGCCGTCGGAGGGAGAACCTCGTCGACGAAGATGAAGATGGCCTTTTCCGGGGACAGCTTGATGCGCTTCCTGATTACGTAGACGAACTGGCCTACGGTGAGATCTGCTGGCACTAGGTACTTCTTCTTGTCGATGGTCGCGATGTCGGACTTCTCCACCTTCTCACAGATGACCTATTCGTAGAAACGCTGGTTAGAATCCGAGGGAGGCTTGCGGAAAGGGGAGAACCGGCGAAGCGGTGAAACGCTTCGAGAGGACGGATGACGATGACGGATAACGATGGCGGGATCGACGACGACCCGGCCGTCGGGGTAGGAATAACAAACACGACGGGTGACGCGAAGGGTTACCGCCCACATGTGCATAGATGAATGAAGAGACGAGGGGATAGGGAAAGGACGTACCGGAATGCGGTCGGCATACTTCTGGCGGATGCGCTCGGCCTCTGCCTTGCGCTTCTCGAAGGGGTGTTCGTCCTTAAACTTAGATCGCATCTTGATGAAACCTTTTGTTTGCTGGAGATGATGGGGTGTGTTTCGGGGGGGGAGTAAGTTGTCGAAGATAACGAGGGGCGTATTAAAATAAGAAGAGGGAGGATGACGAAGAAAGGGAAGATAGAAGACGGACGGCTTTCCGGGAAGAAAGATGAGTAATTCGATTTACGGCGGCGATAATGGATGGGGAGTAGAGCAGCAGTGTGTTTGCTGCGGATAGTGCTGGTGCTGCTGCTGATGGTGGTTGCGAAGAAGAAGAAGATGAAGATGAAGGTGAGGAAGAAGAAGAAGAAGAAGATGATGATGATGATGATGGACAGATGAATTAGTTCTAGTTCTGGTTCTTGGTTCTAGTTTGGTATTTGCTAAGTTGTTGGAGGGTTTAGGTTGAAGGCACCGGGTTTGGTTTGTGGTGGGGGGGAGAGAGGAGTCCGTCCTTCTTCTTAGGCGTCCACCCCCCAAGGCAACCTTCCTGGCCCCAGGTGATTTGGCTTTGATGACCAAATAAAATAGGAATGGCGAACTCAAGTGACTTGGACTGAGCCACTGGTGACACGGGCGGTCACCGATAAGCTTAGGGGTACCTGACCTTCTTACGTACCTAGGTAGGTACCTACACGTAACTTACAGCACCCGCCTTCGATAGGAGCTGGGTACGCGGAGTTAGATGTGTACCTACCTAGGTACGTGTATACAATACCTACCTCTTGGGTATTGGGCGGGGCAGCAGCACGGGCGGGGCATCTTACCTATCCGCAAGCACCAGTGGTCGGTGAATGACTGCTAGAACGTGACCGACCCGAAATTGGCCTAGTTCGATTTGTGTGCTCATTAAGACGACGTACCATGCCCAGGTCCACGTACATGTACTTACTATATACATGTACCCACCGACCTCCCGAAGACTCCCTCTGCGGTAAAGTGGTCAAAGCTCACAGCTTAGTACCAGCCCATCTCCCTCCTTGTTGTGTTGAACCGTCGAACCGTCGAACCCCCTTTGTCACGCTCTCCCGTCATTTGATCTCGTCTTGTTCCTGACAAAGAAACACCACATCGGAACGGCGTTGAAAGAAAAGGACAACTACCACCTAACGTACCTAGGTACCTAACCTTAGCCTAGGAGAATCTGGCAAGTCTTTTTTTTCGTTCTGCTCCTCGGTCGAGACGTATTGAATGGCGAGAACCCGTATAAGCAACCTAACTACCCCTTAAGTATATGTCTTCCCCCTTTCCCCCGTAAATCTCGATGGAGCATGACCTCTGCCTTATTTTCTTCTCCTCGATTTAGGTGGATCATGGGCTTTCAGTTAGACGCTTCCAGAAAATGACGTCGAATCGAACTTCCTCGGTGAGTGGGTTCTCATGAGAATGACTGGATCCCTTCAAGCGTACGTATATCGTGCCTCACCTTATTCTGAAGAATAAGCCTTTCCAATTCCTCTGATAAATATTTACGAGAGGGAATACACGTACCTGGAGTAAGTAAGGGATAAGTAATATATACACCCTCTGTTAATCCTGCTTCTCCTTGAGGAGTTTCTCGCTTCTGCTGTACCGCGAGACATACCCCTTTATCCACTTCCCGGAGAAAAAAAAGGGGGGTTATCTTATTGCTATATAACCTATCTGTTTAATCCTTTACAAACAATGCTGCCACTGCGCCTGGTTGCTTCCCCCCCTTTTCTCATCAGCGAATCACATCGCCCTCCTTGTCGATCCCTTCTCCCATTTCTAAGATGTCGCTCCCGGCTAGGACACCGCTACCGAGGATCGTCGCCTTGCGGGATGCCACCCATACTTCATGAAATTTGACACTCTCGTCACTGCTCGCCACGACGATGCAACCCTCCTCGGCGGTGCGGCTCTTCAGTCTCTCCTTTGTCCGATACGTATCACTCGGACCCCCCGGGTATGCGATGGCGTATAGCGCGCGATGTTCGCCCTCCTACGGCACCGCAGCAACTTGCTGGCAATCCGGCCAGCTAAATACGGCGATGCGGTAAGGATGGTCCGGCTGCGCATACCCAAAGGTCGCTACGATCTCCCGCCGAGTCTTGCTCCATATGAGGGAGGTGACCTGCGCCGCAACTGAGATGGTGGCGAGCGCCGCGCCCGAGTTCGCGTGATAGAAGTGAATGCATTTGTCGTTAGACCCTCCGCCGGTGGCCAACAACCCCTGGCGCCATGGGCAGAATGCGATGGCCTTGACAGCCGCCCCGTGACGCCATCGATGTTTCTCAGAGCCGGCTGGGAAATACCTCGCAGCGGATAAGGGAGGGGGGCTAGGACAATCGGACCCCAATACAGGAGATGATATTGAAACGCCATCTCCGGGGTTGGCGGCACACGGGGAAGCAGGTTCATCCTCGCTATCAAGGGGATTGACCGTCCGTGGCCCTGGAAGACTCAGGCTCGGCCCTGAGTTCGCGTCTATGACAGCGTCGACGGAGAACAGGCAGCATAGATTGTCGTTGCCCCCCGTGGCGAATTGTTCTCCGTCGGGCGACCACGCGAGACCACAAATCTGCTGGGAATGGACCTTGATGCGGGCAAGTAAAGTCATGGCGCCGCGCCAATTCTCTCGAGCCACCTCCTAGGGTTCAGGCCACTCGACCGCGTAATAATAAACGTCGCCCATGTCGTCGCCTACGAGGAGGTCCTCCGTATCTACTAGAACGCCAGGGTTGAATCCGTTATGCGAGGGTCGCCGGGTAGAGACGGGGCGCCAGGAGAGGCACGCCACGGGGGCAGGGTGATAGGCTTCGAAACGTGGGAGCAGGCTGTCGAAAAGCGATACTAAAGAGAGTTGTCCACTCGACCGGCCGAAAGCCAATATCGACTTTCCGCCTTTGTCGGACGAGAATGCCACCGAGGTTAGCCACGAACCATCCTTAAGACCGGCATTTAAAAGCGTGACGCCTGAAGAGTCTGACCACCCGTATAGTAGGTTGCCCAGTCCAACGGCCAAGGTGTTGCATGTCTGGGAGTAAGCCATAACCGAACAGTAGAAGTCGTCACGAAGACCTGGAGCATCTAGGACTCTGGTAAATCGTCAATGGCGGAACTATTCTGCAGCTTAAGGATCTGCTTACTTGAACGGTGCGTTGGGAAGGCATCGCTCCTGTTTCTGGCTCTCTACGGCTGCGTCAGTCTCACCGGATTCGCCGAGGTGTATCAGGGACCTATATACTCGGTACATAACAATCGTTACACCATTCGCTTCCCGTCCATGTTGTCCCAGCCTCTTGCAGCCGCGGCTTGCTTTTGGGCTTGCAGCGAGGGAACGTGGAGTATCCACCGAAGTCTAGAATCCTTTGAATCCGGTCTATCTTTAACGCCAGAGCCAGCCGGCCTTCGTGCTTCTCCTGCTCCTCTTCTGATTTAGGCCGTGCGTTCGAAAAGGAAGTGGCGTAGAGGCGGGCATTTGTGCCAGAGCTGACTCGGCGGCCGTGTCCGTCGTCGACGCCCCCGGGAGCTAGGCCGCCAACTGACCAGACGGCACCGTTGCTGACCTGTCGTTGCTCTGGGCTGCGTAGTCCTAGAACGGTGCCGACACGCCGCTCGTTGCCGTCAGATCGGGACGCCTGCCGGGCGGAAAGGGGCGAGGGGCGTCTTGGCGTAAAACAAAAGACGTCGGAAGCAGCGTTATCAGTACGATGTAGCCGCTCGGACGGCGACAGCTCGTGGGCTTGCTTGGTGGCTCGGAAACGCTCTTGGAGGGGCACACGGAAGGATATAAATCGATCGGGTAACGCGACAGGCATGGTTAGTTAGATAAAGAATGAAAGCTACATACTTATGCCGTCGCTTAGGTAGTATAAGAGGAGAAATCAATAGGAGACGATGACTTTCATGTGACGGAGGTGTAAGTCAGGTGCTCGCTCTTGAGTATACTGGCGTTACTCCACGGCTCAGGAGGGAGGAAGAAGAAGGGAAGAGGAAAGGAAGAGGAAAGGAAGAGGAAAGGAAGAGGAAAGGAAGAGGAAAGGAAGAGGAAAGGAAGAGGAAAGGAAGAGGAAAGGAAGAGGAAAGGAAGAGGAAAGGAAGAGGAAAGGAAGGACGCGGCGGATGGGTTAAGGGGACGTTCTCGACACGTTGGGAAGATATATGGGAAACTGCTTCCGTCCCCAGCAAGACTGGTCAAAGTTGTATGAAAACCTAGACCGTGCCATGACGGAGCGAATATAGACCTTTAGGACCGGAACTTGCGACTCTACCGAGCTCAAACTGCCCATAAGATCAAGGTTAATTCCAGCCGATAGCTCTCTCCCTCGCTACGTTGATGTGTAGAGGGGAAGGGGCGGCGTCTGTAAGCGGCCCTTGGTCCACCTATATCGTGAAAGAATAGTGGTAATTTATCTTGGGACTTGTGTAGTCGGTCGCCAAATATCGCTCCTCTGTACCCTATGAATGAGCTTATAGTGATTCGGGATTCTAGGAGTGTTGACGGGCGACTTCGCTATGATATTTGTGTGAGTAGGTCGAGAAACAACAGTGTAAGCTATAATCTCGAGGTGATGCAGTGTTTTGAAGATTGAGAGGTGATAGACATTGTCCTAGGTCACGATTTGGGACGGTAGGATGGGGAATAAATAGGTAATATCTCTAATTTCCTATGTTGGGTGCCCACTATGCGAGCACTGATAAAAGGCACGAGGTCAAGTCATTACAATGCCTACCAATTACAAGAAGAAAGGAAACGTAGTCGTAGATGTTGAGGAATAGATGGCTAACATAATCGGGGAAACTGAGAAGCGGGATACCTCTTAATAGGTAAGGCGTATGTTGCAGTATGGCTTATTTTCATATTTTTAACTAGGTATCTAGGTATATTTGCGCATGTAACTATGAGGCTGTATTCGTCAATCAGGCATTGCCCCGCTCTCTTGGGTTGGCACTTCCTCATCTTATCGACGGCACGTCATCCGACATAGCGTCGTAGCTCACGCGCAATATTACCTAGGTACCTACCTACCTAGGTATATGGATCTATTCTTGTCTAACACCTACCACTTTAGATATATCTGAAGCCTCGGCGACCCCAAGTTTCCTTTCTATTCAAAAGGAAGAGACAAGATTCAATATGGAGAGTGTAAGTGTGTCTTCAAAAAGGAAGGGAAAAAGAAGGAGAGAGATAGTTGAGAAGAAAATAGAGACAACTTGTATTACGGTACAGCTAATTAATGGCTTGCAAGATAGCACGGCGCAGCTCGCACCGCCCGAACCGCCCGAACCGAAGAACAACGTCGACAAGACCTCGATAAGATTAATAAATATCGCGAGCTCGAGGACTCTATTCGTGCTCGAGTCTCGGCGAGTAACTACGACGCCTCCCTCTTCCACCTCACCTCCAAGCTCCTTCGCCTGAATCCCGAGTACTACACGATATGGAACGTCCGTCGCCGCTGTCTAATCTCTGGGTTATTCTCCGCACCCTCGGATGGGTCATCGCCCTCGAAGGCGTCACCCAGTACTTCTCCGAACGACACTACGATTCCGTCTTCAGACTCGTCCTCTCCTTCTTCCTCGGATGCGACCCGGCCAGACCGAGACTCCCCGACAACTGGGAAGAGTGGTACTATAGCTGATGGCGAGCGGAAGAAAGCTGTCGAATCCGACGTCGCCATCATACAATCGGAACTGGCATTCACAATCCCTCTTCTTCTCGAGTATCCAAAATGCTACTGGATCTGGAAGTACCGCAGATGGCTTCTCGAGCAAGCCATCGTCCGGCTTCCCGTCGCTCCTGCGCGCGGGGTCTGGGAGGCCGAACTGGCCTTGACGTCTAAGATGCTGACCAAGGATCGCCGTAATTTCCACGCCTGGGGCTACAGGAGATATGTGGTGGGTGCGTTGGAGAGCCCTGCGTTGGATGGTAGGAGCATGGTCGAGGATGAGTTTGCCTATACCACGAGAATGATTAATGTCGACCTATCTAATTTCTCGGCCTGGCATACGAGAAGCCAGCTCATATTGCCTCTGTTGGACGAACGCGGTGCCGACGACGCCGCAAGGAGGACCTTTCTCGAAGAGGAGCTTGGCCTCATACGAGAAGGGCTTAACGTCGGCCCCGACGACCAGAGTCTATGGTACTACCACCAATACATCATGTCGCAGATCGTCGACCATGCCGGCAAACGTACCATAGCACCTGCTCTGACCATTGCCGAGCGGGTTACTTATGTCAAGAGGGAGATTGACCTGATTAAGGACCTGTTGGAAGATTACGAGGATATAAAATGGATATACGAGGCTTTACTCGAATATACCATTGCGTTAAGGAGCCTCGGAGAGCACGGGGATGAAGAGAGGCAAATTGAAGATCCCGCCAAATGGCTAGCGAAAGTCCGGGCGCTGGATCCGATGCGAGCGGGTAGATGGGATGATGTAGAGAAACAGTTGGGTGCTAATCAGCGTTAAGCAGCGAAATATCAATCACCCTGTTGTTTCCCTAGGCGCGCAAGCCGACCACCCCCTTGCCCTCCCTCTTTATACAGGTAGTGTTCCGTTGCATTTACCTACGACTAAGCTGGCGTTTGTCCCAACCAACCCGTTAAAATACGTAAGTAGAGTTTCCGCGGGTATCATATCTAGCAGATCAAGGCTCGGATTTGAGGACTTCAGTGGCTTGCCGCCGAATAGAACCCTCACAAAGAAACTACCATCGGGGAGCGTCTCAGGCCGGACACCGGCATCTGCCCCCGAGCCCGGAGATGTCGTCGCCTTTCCGGTGCGCTTATACATCTCAAACACTACTTCACTACCCATTCCTGGCCACTACGAACGACTAACGTTAGTGATTCATCGCCGGGCATCGTAGAGGGACTGGAGCGTCTCTATGTACCGGTCTTTGACTAGGGTAGCTGGCTTACTTACCACCATAGTATCGATTTGTAGTATGCTCAGGAGCCGGCTCACAGAGCCGTCGTGTGCTATATTGTGGAAATAAATAGGCCCTTCTCCATAGGTCATCGCCCGTCGCAGGTGTTCGCTCAACTCTGCGATCCATACGCCGTATGTAGCGGAAGACGCGGCAAGCGAGGCCTCAGCATCGCGGTATATCTGCGAATACTCCCATTGCCCCAGCCGATACACGGCATCCGCTATGGATTGGTCGATGCACGTGGTCGAGTTTGCGCCGTTTACTAGTTTACATGGCAATGGTTTTGCATGACACTGCCGCGCAGATAGGTTATCGAAATAATGGTCGAAACTCGCGTGGAAGCCGGAGTCGCCTGGCGACACACCGGATATGTTGTCCAGGGCGTTGAATAAATCCGTAGCGGCGTCTAAATGGTCTTTCCAGGCGGCGTTGGAGGAGGACTTGATAGTGTTGAATAGGCCGCTGCCAACGGTGCAGCCGTACTGCGGTTCGAGGCTGTCAACACCGGCTCCTTGGACCATGAGCGGAACGGATTCGGTCGTTTCCCACATCCCGTTTATCAGCATGCCGGCGACCTGGCTCGTGATCACATTCTGGGTAACACGGTACGCTACCTTAGCTCGCCAGTTCTCGCCTCTGCCGGGGAGGAATCTGACTAGCTCATGGTAAACTTCGTAGAGATCTCGACCGTGGACCCAAGAGTCGTCGAGGCCGGCGGAAGTGATCTGGGGAAATTGGCAAGTTCCGATCCAGCCAGGCGGTATGTATGGGTTGACCGGTGATTCATAACCCTCCCAGAAAGCCCGGGCGGGCTGCTTGCCGGCGTTGCCAAAGGGGCTCCCGTAGTAGTAGAGTCCTTGGTCATCACAGTCCCAATGGTAGGACTCTATCGGGAAAGCGTTGCTCGCATATGGCGTTCGTTTGTGATGTCTTTGGATCTGGTCGGTCTCAGCCATCTTGCACCCGGATCACTTAGCGAGGGGCCTAGGACTGACTATTTCGACGTATCTAAGTTGGTACTCGGGTGCCGGCTTGACGTACTCGGTCTTCCGAACATGAGGCATGTTACACCAGTTATACGTCCCGTACTGCGCATCCGGCGTGTTCGAGGTGTTAAAGATGAAGCCGTAAACCCCTTGACCGTTGAGAGCAGCAGTTAGATTATTTACGGGTGTGTTGCTTGGGGGATGCCAGCTTAAGTCGATATCCTGCGCGGTGACGGTTGCTGCCGTGAACCACGCCATTTTTGACCACGACCGCATAGCGGCGGCGACGAATGTGCTTGACCTTATAATCTGGTAATAGGGCGAAGGAATAATAAATACGCAGCAAGCGGAAATGAATACCAAAGCGATATAGATCTTCCACCGTTGGGATGGCATAGCTTACCTAGGTAGGTAGGTAGGTAGGTAGGTAGGTATATATATATCCACCTACCTGGGTATATATGGGTGCTGTAGACCCTTCCATGCCCACTACATGTAGGTATCTTGCCCGACAGTGTTGAAATGCGACGTGCTTCCATTACAAGCTTGTTCCGGTGGATGCTTTCTCTGCTTCCCCGCTGTAGGTGGTAATGGATGGACCTTACCTGTGTAGGTAGGTACCCAGGTAAGTACCTAGCTCGGCGCACACGTTGTCGCAAGGACTGAGCTGACTGGTGGACGGTACCTAGGCTTCGACGCCTCATGTGTAAGGTAGGTTGGAGATTAGGTACCTAGGCTACCTAGGTAGGTAGGTACCTGGGTAGTTATCGTGTGAGAATTACATGTACTCACTTTGAGCAAAAGCACCTTCAGGTAGGTATCTAGGTAGGTACCTAGGTATCTATCTTATTCACCGGCCTGCGATTCTACAGCGAAGCTAATCTCCTGCATTGGCGCGATTCATGGAGACTGGGCTACATATACCTAGGTACCTTGGTAGGTAGGTAGGTAGGTAGGTAATCAAGGAATCTGGCCGTTGAATCATTCTCATTTTCTTCACTTCTAGTCCGAGTTGATAAAGGGTGGTCAAAAGTATTTCTGGGTCTGCGCGAAGTGCATGCCGGCGGCGAAATGGAAGAGCTTAGCCGCGACGATGGTCCGCTCGGCCTTGGAGTACTCGACTAGGCGGTCGTACAGCTCGCTGAGGGGCACGACGACGCGCTGGATGTGCTCGCCGTCGTCGAGCCGCTGCTCGGGTTCCTCGTCGCCCTCGCCTAGCTGCACCTCGACCATGGCTAGCTGCATGTTGGCGTCGCTCATGCCGGGGTCCGCCGCCTGCACGGGGCTGATGCTGAGCAGCCGGCAGTCGTAGCCCGTCTCCTCCTTGAACTCGCGCACCGCCGCCTCCTCGGCCGTCTCCTCGGCGTCGATCAGGCCCGCCGGCCACTCGATCGTGTACGCGTCCAGCGGGGGGCGGTACTGGATCACTAGCATGGTCGAGGCCGGGCGCGACGGGTGCAGGAGGATGTTGCCCATCGCAACGGCGTCGACGCCGGCCGTGCCTCTCGTCTTCCGCGTCGCCACCTCCCACGTCCGTCGCTTGCCGACCTGGTCGGTGTAGTCGACCTTCTTGAGCGTCACCCACTTTGCCTCATCGACGGGTAGGTCTGAGACTTGGTTGATCACCGGTTCCTGCGTCTTCTTATGCGACATCTCGAACGGCGAGCGCGAACGCGAACCGCGAGTTGCACAACGGGTAAATAGTGACGATGGAGATGGAGATGATGAAGAAGATGAAGTTGAGGATGAAGTTGAGGATGAAGGTGAAGATAGTGATAGATACGAGTATGTATTGAAGCGCCGGATCCGAGCAGGTAAGCTTCGAGAAAAGCAGGCTTGCTTCATAGATATATCCGGCCTAACTAGCGGTCTTGCTGTGTGGGCGGCGCGGGTTAGTCCTAGTTATATGGTAAGTTACCAGGTAGGTTGTATTATTCGTGGTTAGCCCCTAAGGGAACTTTGATGCCAAGTTTGACGATGCGAATGCGAACCTCTCACGAAACATGTTTTCTTCTTTTTTAATTCGCCCATTGGAGGGGAAGGGGGGAGGGAAGACTGTCGGGGTTGTATCATTTTGATATTTTGTAATACCTAGGTACCTAGGTACCTACCTAAGCACCTAAGATTCCTCTCTAACCCCGCTGCCTACCTACCTACCTAGGTAGGTACCACCTTAGGTTGGATTATAGGCAGGTACATGTACAGTACCCTATTAGATTGAGGGTACATGCAAAAGGAGGGTGCGACACACTGTATGAGGAGTATATATATTTCGCTTCGCTTCAGAGAGTACCTATACACTAGAAACCTACACCAATACAACACATTTACTCCCACCTCCTTTCTATTATACCTCGGTACCTCATACCTGTGAGCCTTAAAGATACCGCCCTACCGTATCTTACCCATTAATACTTTATCCCAAAGCCTTCATACAGTTGCTATCAAACGTTTCTCGGTGTCGGTGTCCACAGCAAGAAATCGACGCGTGCTCCATTAGCAGAGTTCATGGAAGATAGATAGGTACCTAACGTATTACACAGGCATGTAGGGGGGTGCCTACGATGAGAAAACAAGGGGTTCAACCGGTTTGGGACCTGGAATCGTTGATAATGTGACCTAATAGATACTACGCATATATCTCTATATCCTATATAAGCTGATAGACTTCTACGTTGACACATATACGTGCATATATACGTACGTACAGCCGATAACAACGCCCTTCGTTATGAATTATGAATATGTGCTCGAGGTCGCGGTTGAATGGCATTATAACGAGGGGTTTGCGGTTACGCCCGGCCTACCATGGTAGGTAATTGTCTAAGCCCTTACGTCTTTGGCGGAAGAAAGGGGGAGTATCTAGGAGTTCACCGATCCGGAATTCTTTTGTTCTAATATCATGTACTATCGCAAAGCCCTCGAAAGAAAAACCATGTCTTTGTCAAGCTTCAACTACGAAGCATTAAACGGATATCCCATATATAGGTACCTACCTATAGAATATCAAAATGGAAAAGCACGTATTACCGCGTTTTTCTAGCACAAGGCCGAATCATGTCGGAATCAGATGACGGTTCGTTTACGTATTATAGTGAGGACGGCCCGGCAGAGATCGAAAGGAGGATAAGGGAATTTTTTGACCCAGAGCCCAGTTTCCGATGGGGTGGCTGCCTTGGGCGGGGTGCCAACGGCGTCGTATACAAGATAAGTCGCATCGTAAAAGGAGCACGGGAAATGGTCATGACGAATTTCGCCCTGAAGATCTGTGCTCTGGATGTCCAGGTTGGTGGGAGTAAGACGGGAGCGGACGATGAAATAGAGCAACTCGCCAACGAGAAGCAATGGCTAGAGGTGCGTGAGCCTTGCCCTATGGACGGGCTGTTACTTTGCCTTTGCCCTTGTCCCTGACCTTTACTTTTACTTTACTTTTACTTTTACTTTGCCTTTGATATAGTACTGATGAATTCTGCTATAGAAACTTAGTCATTGCTCACACATCGTTAGAATGGTACACTTCGATGGCCCCCTACGCGACCCCCTTAGCAGAACGCCAAGCGGAGTCGAACCGCATGGTATGCAGTTTTGGGTTTACATGGAATATCTCGATAATGGCTCGTTGGTAAATCTAGTTGAAAGGCACACCAGCCTATACCCCGGAGAATTGCTTCCTAACCGGCTTCTCTGGAGGTTTTTCATGTGTCGTAAGTTAAATTCATTCCAAGACTGAGCCTTAGCGCCCCTAGGTTGTCAAACTGATACCAGAGTGGCATATAGTAGTTAGATGTTGTTTAGAGATGGCCTACCATCATCTTAGGGGCCCGGGTGGGGAGTTAATAGACATAGCGACAATCGATCTGAAAGAATTACGATCGTTTTATCCCGGGTTTCTGGCTCACTTGGACTTGAGTAGTAATAACATCTGCATCGGGTCTGAGGATCCGACATTCCAGCCTCCCGAACATGACATAACGCCGATCTTGAAGGCAATAGATTTTGGGACGGCCAGAGAATTAAACCCCAACGAGTAAGCCCCAGAAGCCGCCGCTTGGAAACGTTTGTCGTTAACATTATGCATAGCCCCTCTTCATTAGACGATGCCAATCGTACGGGTTTCGAGAGGAATGTTAGTGACATCGGCGAAGTAAGTCTAGCCCGTGTAACCCAGGTGGCCTCCGATCTAGGGACTAACCATAAGTCATTGACAATTATATAATAATAGGTTATGGAGTACCTTATAAGATTAGGGTATGCGTCTCATGCTGCAGTTGAGGTAACGGTTCATGGTCAAACTTTTGTTACTTGGGCAGGCAACCTGGAGAACGACCGCGAAGAACTTATAAAAAGGGGCCTAGATCCAGACCTCCTAGATCTAATATACTTTTGCCAAGCTAGGGATCCAGATGATCAGCTGGGGCTCGTCGAATTGGCAGAGCGTGTGAGAGAACGGGTAACAAACAGAGTTTCGGATATCCCGCGGGAAACAAACCTTGCCATAAAGGAGAGAATACGCCGGTTGACGATGGATGCCGATGCTTGATAACGGTATTATAAAGGATAATTATGGCGATGGCGCTAAGAGGAATGGCGATGAATATAGAAAGGGGTGTTTCAAGAAGACCGCCTAAGGCCTAGGGGCTTTTAGTACTTGGCCATGGGCGGCTTAGATCACTTTAGGAAAAGCATAAACGTACTGTACCTACCAATTAATTAATATCCAAAGGAGTGAAGTTATCCCCGGGTATTCTCTCTGTGTATATGCGCTTTCCATGCTAAGAAAAATTCATCGTATTAGGATATGGCATAGGGCACCACTACTGGGATACGGCAAGAAAAGCAAGCTGGGGCATCCAATCGACTATTGTGGCTGAAAATGCGGTTTATATTATTTGACTGTATGTAGTGAGAAGAGCGTATAGACCGTTGTGCAGGGGGATAGTATCCGTTAAGGGGGGTGTCCGCAGCACCTAGAGGGTTAGCCATTAATTATCACGGCTACCTCTCTATAAGCTACCACGCAGTTATGCAACCGCGTAGCTGCTGTCTCCTGACTGGAACCCCGTGCCTGACTCATCTCTAGGACTCAATCATCGTTTTGCCTCTAGTTAGAGTTGCCTCACATCTTGGCCGAATCATCCAACGACTACGACTCCCTTCGTTCTCCTCCTTGAAAGCCTATATTCAAACATCTCCGTTGCACGTCTCAATGCTTTGATGGCACCGTGGGGGGAATAAATGCTTCGTCAAATGCCAGAGCTATCCTTGATCAGATGCAAGAAAACCCCCAGAAGCTGTTAGTCACGAAGCTGAAAAAGGGGGCCGAGATGCGGTATTTGGGGTTTCAATAGGCTCTCATGTATCGCTTGTCACATCACCCAGAAGCAACCTTCGCTAGACCCCTAACTTCTACACACATCTCTTACCGGTTTACTTAAGCTTAATCAAGCGCTACTCGAGGGGGGGCATTGCAGTGTCAGAAACGGGTCTATACTTACCTATATTTTGGAGCTATCAGCAAGAGTTAGGGGAGAACAGAGCGTATACGTCAAGCTATGTGTATGCATTTTACCTTCATTGTTAAGTTGCTTAAAAACCTCGCTCGAGTAAGAGGTGTTTCTATCCTCGGAGAGAGAAGTGCATCACTCAAGAAAAGTACCTATTAAGACTGTTGCCGATGGGATTTTTCCTAATGATCTCGGACTGGTCCTGACCTATCATGATGGATTTGGATGCGTGAAATAATACGCAGGGAGTATAGGGGGGATCAACTCAGCGTGGGAGATTTACGGACCAGGCCTCTGGAGAATACTCCGATCTAGATGCAATGCGGCGTTGGAGAACAGGTAGGTAGGTACCTAGGTAGGGAGGTAGGTTGTACCTAGGGCGCGTACGGGGAATGAGGCTAGCGTTGGTTCCAGGGCAACGGAGTCCGGGTTCTAGCGCTGCGTAAGCCGCCTTGCCCCCCTATCCCTCCCCCAAAACAGCAAGATGATTTACGATGCGAGGTGCGGGATTCGGATTCTCCCCTAACCAGTAAGCTAAGCCCGGGACGCCGTATTCTTATTAATGGAAGACGGAGTATCAACACCAATTATGATTATAATGTCGCGAGGCGACAAATATGTAGATCGAGAAGTAACCGTCATCTGTTATGCTTTATAACATCTTATGCTCTAACTTCTAACTCGCATAGAGTTAGCAATATATCCATTTTATCCAATGGAGGATGGATTGTTCGTATCGTACGTATGTGTATTCGTGGTTGTGGTTGACAGTTGTGGTGCAAGTTAGATAGGCGGACGGCTCGCAGATACATGGAAAGTGGAATTGAAAATGTACCTGGTATATATATATAGGTTATGGAAGTGAGTAGATAGGATTTTTAATGACTCATTTAGAATTAGAGGCTGCGGGTTTCCTCCTGGTAGGCTGTTGGACATTACGTTACAAGACAGGATTCTGACGTGAATTTGACGATGGGGATGCGCCCCCTATCCGCCCAAACCTAAGAGTAAATGTCAACATATGCGGATGACACCCCAAGTTTCATGCCCCCAAGTCCAAGGAAGCTCAAGTAACTCTCTGTAGTGGCTTGTCGACATTGACTCACAATTCGGATACAACCTCGGGGGTAGGTATCACTTGGGCACCTTAGGGGCACATCTAATTCTTCTCGTACTGATAATTCTCCAGGTATGTGTGCGACCGCAATTATCCCAGTTCCAATTCGGGTACGACATCCTAACATGATCTGCCTCTAATAAGCGCGGGCCCATGATGATTACTTCCGTTATTCTATGCTTGGGCATACATGGGTGGATGTGAACAAGGGCGACCGAGTCTCATGAACGTGCCCCTCAAGCACACATGGGATACCTCATACTAGCTGCCAACCAACATCAGGACCTGGTTACTATACACAATACCCAAGGTTAGTTGCCGTCCCGTTCGTTCTTTTTTCCCAGTTGCCCTTCCTATGACGAATAATCTCCTGCCTTCCCATGATAAGTGGATGCTGTATCCTCTACCGCGGATTCGCGATGATTTCATTGCTGATGTACCCGAGGAGCATAATTATTCGGTTCGTGTAAGGCTAGCTATGTTTTTCTCACGACTAATACTATTCATAGGATACGTGTACAAGGAAGCCGTATCTCAACCCCAGACGTCTTTAGGTAAATATGTGGGGTGGTCCAAGAAACCAAATAGCTTTGTTGTGGTACGTAGGTAGGTATCTATCGCCGTTCTGAATGGCGGACCTCCTTGGAGTGGACGAGAACGGCTTTATAGACGCGCTTACGTACAGCGGGCTAACCTCAGGATGTCGCTCTACGACGATTGGGTACCTAAGAAGGTTAACTTGATTCATTGCCAAACGCCTCGCTAAAACACCGTATCGAATAACGTTATAAGAACGGGCCTATGAGATAGACCTGATAGGAAATTAATCCGATCAATATATGTGCATTTGATGGTCTGAATACTAAATAAATATGTACGTTTGAAGGGCCTTGATAAAAAGCTAATTTCGGTGCTTAGGTAGGTAACTAGTTATATGGTTCAGGCCGTGGAAGACGCATCAGAGCATCCAACGCGGGTTGAACTGACAACGATGTCGTCGTACCAGAAGGTGTTGGTATCTCCGCCGTACGACTCCCAGCCGAAGTAGATACCGGTAATCTTGGGCTTGATTGAGCTCCTCTGCCACTGAGCGGCATTGCTGTTGGAGACACCGGGCTTTACAGTAAGGCCGTCGATGGCTTTGTCGTTCAACCAAGTCTCGATAGTGCCGTCGGTACCTAGATGATATTCGAAGCATTGCCAGGATCCCGTAGGAAGGGCGGTAGAGGCAGCGATGCCCTGAGGGGAGAGGTCGGGGAGAGTAGCATCGTCGGACTCATGGTTGTACATCAAGATTTTGCTCTGGCCGCCAATGCGGAGGTGTTTCTTGCTTCCTTGAGCAGAGTCGGGCATGGTGATGAAGGAGACGTGGGAATCAGTGAGAGCCTTGGAGGCTTTGCTATAAGAAGATGCACGTTAGCCGCATCTCTCCATAATAAATTGGGTGTGCTCTATTTTTTTCCCCCTATCTTTCTCAATGCATGCAGCTCCGCCGTCGCTGAAGACTTACACGTATGTCCTGACGTAGATATCACCACTAGGAACTTTCGTAGTGCCGACGAAAATGTGTCCGCAATAACCGCCGCCGCCATCTACCCTGATAGAGTTTTTGCCGCTGTGGGCGTTGGAGCTATCGAGGCTAACTTTACCACCCTGGCTACAGTCGACCGCATAGGTCGGCCATGCGGTCTGGTCCCATCCATTCTCGAAGCCCTCGGAGACTTGCGCAAGGGAGAAGGGCAAGAGGGCAAGGGCGAGGAGACCGGTCTGGCAAAGCATATTGTGAGTAGACGGGTGACTGCAGATAGTAAGGCCGAGAGATGATGAACGAGGAAGCGAGCGTTAGGAAAGGGTAAGGTAAGGAAGGGTATTTATGTACACGAGTATTTACGGTCCGGGCTTCCTCCCTCCGTTGCCGCTGCCGGAATAGTTACCTATATGATTGTATCGGCATCTCCCCCCGTCCATCCTATGAACTCCGCACTCCAGGAATCTCGCCCGCATTTCCCAATCGGTCGTACGCTCCTTAAGAGTGAGGAGCTAGACGAAACCGCTACGTGGTCCTAAGATCCTCTTCAATAATGGATGTATAGAATCACGAAATAATCGTGGATTATTAATGGTTTATGAGGCCGATTCGAGGATAGCATTGCGCGGCTTTCGCCATGCAAGGATCTGCTAAATGCAACGACGTTTGGCTAAATGAATCGTGTGCGTGAAATAACTAAGTCTTTTGTCTTTTTAGCCTTAACTTCCAGTATTACAGGAATGCACCGTAGTCGAGATAAACGCGGGCTAGAAGTAGAGAGAAGCTGTAATTATTGTTCGAATAAACGGGTACCTATCTAGACAAGGGGGGTGAGGTTGTTTGGTACTCCATCTACCCGTCGGGTTGATACTATCGCAACACTGCCTCTGGACGTTTCCCCTTTGACTAGAAGGCTATTTTGCTCATTATGGAATACTTTCATTTCCAATAATGCGTAACGGACGTATAACCTCATCGTCTCTATGGGCCGTATCTATTGACATGAGTAGATTTCTCGGGGAGGAAGGGAGGGAGGGAAGGGGAGTCATGAGAGATGTGTGGTATTAAAGAGACGGTTGCCCGTATCGGTTCCACCAGACCCTATAAACTGATTGCTTGAGAGACGAAGAGCCACGAGCTCAAGCCCTTCTTCCCGGCCATATTCATAGACTTGGCCGCCTTTAGAGACCGACCGATCCTGAACGACGCCTGCGACAACTATAATGCGAGATCTGGGGTCTAGCCGTCGCAGGCGCCGTGCAAATTCAACCACTGTCGCCCCACTATTGATGACCGAGTCCACGAGAATGATATTGCGTATATTTTGGAGGTGATGTAGCTCGACGTCGTCTGGATGCCTGGCATGTACGAACCTTGCGAGTGGAAAAGCCTGATTGATACCGAACGCCATTGATTCTCCGCCACGCATCAGGGGCACGATCAAGGTCATCTCCTCGTAAAGTAATCTGTGGCCACTGGTCACATTGCCTTGGACGTGCTTCATGGAATAGCATTCGTCACCGATAAGTTCGGTTAAGAACTCAATAGCCAAGTACCACCCGACTCGTTCGTGTGCTTCTCTCAGGTTTGGGCCAGCGATGGTGGCGTTGCGCATAGGCGTCATCAATATCTTTGCCGATTTCTTGGTCGTGGCATGAAGGAGGCGCAGCCGGGGGCCGACTTGATTGGGCTCATTTGAGAAGACGGAATTAATGAATTCTATGCTTAGAAGATTCACTAGAGGGAGCCTCTGGGTATCTAGACGTGGCGTTGCGTCTTTGGAGAGCAGGGACTGACGGGCTCGAAAGCCGTTGTTGTCAATGGCTTCTAGCAGGGCGGCGTCCATAGATTTACTCCTTAATCCCGCCTCGCCGACTACAACGATAGCTTCATCCGCTTGAGCCAACATTGGCAAGTCCAGTGGGCTGTCGCCGAAAGCCCAGACGTGCAGTTTGTAGGTCGTCTGGAGATGGAGCACCAAAGACGCCTTGACTTCGGGAGTGATCACGAAACCATCTGCAATACGTCCTCCGCCGACGACCTTCACGGTTTTTGACAGACCCGCGTTTTCCAGGATCTTATCCCATATGCGGCGAAGCCCGCAGGTAATAACTACCGCGCCGACATCCTGCTGTTCTGCTAGGCGCAGAAGGGTTGAGAATTCCGGCCGTAGAACTACCGCAGACGCTACTTTGTCACAGATTAGATCGAAAGCCTCATCGCAGAACGCCTCCTCGTAGAGGAGTGTCGCCTGCCGGAATCCTATGTATGAGTATGCCAATTTGCTGCTAAATACCTCCCTTAATACCTTGTCATCCGTGATCCTGGGCTGGTACTCTGAGGCCATTTTCCAGAACAGGGCACCGGTATCTTCGGCAATCAATGTTCTATCAGCGTCAAATATTAGAATCGAGCTTGGCTGATGCTTGAAGTCCGCAAGAACTTCATCCAGCTTCCGTACGGCACGGGAGATGTTGACACTTTCGGTATGATGTTGAAAGTCTCGCACCAGATTCGAGACGGTATGGACAAGTCCTGACTCCGGGGACACTAGCGTGAACAGGACGTCATTGTCACGGCAAAGCTGACGTAGCTGAATCTTCTCAGCTTCCTGCCATCTGCGCAGGTGTTCGACGGAAGCTGGTGAACGGTTTTTCGTGGCGTCACCCGACCGACGCCTCGAGACTACTTCAGGCTCCACGTCTAAGTAAAGGATGTGTGTATACACTTCCATATCGTTCGTCGTACAGACCACTCGTCCATCCCTTTCACTGTGATTCCAGAACATGTAATGACCGGCAACCAGACCAACCTTCTTTGCCGTAAAACATTCCCTTGAAATACAGTCTATGGCAAGCTGGCGCCACCGTACCCTATCCTGCTCCTCAAGACTATGGAAGGCGTCAAGACCACCTGGGATGAGAGAGCTTATCACGTCGGAACCCTCGTAGAACTTGAACAGGCTTGGGTCGAGCTCGCGCTTTAGTTGGTCTAGTAGATATGATTTTCCGCATCCAGACACTCCGTAGAGACCGATAATCACCGGTTTGGGTGCGGAGGATGCTAGAGATTGAGGCTCTACCAGTAGATCAGCCCGAGATTCGGCTGCTGAATTTGGCATGATGTTTGAATAGGTAATGCTGGTTGTAAGTACGTTGTTGTAAGTGATGTTGGCAGAAGGGGTAGGCTAAGGGTAGAGTCGTTGAACACAGAGGACAACGTAGAAAGCATGTCGGCTCAGCGGACGCTTTATATAAGGTAGGAAAAGGGGGGGTCATGCTATACATAGTTCTGATTTATCATATATCACAAGGGATATGGGAACAGAACTGGCTATAATGATGATTTATCGTTACACATGCCGCCGCGGGTATATGCATGCTCCTACTGCTGAAGCCTGTAAGATTAATACAAGACCTCCCGTACACTTCTACACCACGAATCCCGAGACAAAAGCAGGGCGAGCACCTCCAAGGTACTAATAGGATAAGGAAAGGGTACTTGCCATTATTATTATTAAGCAAACGTTGGATTTATTTTGCGTTGCCGTGCGACTTGTCTCGCTGTTTGCTAAACGAGGAAAAAAAAAAAAAAACTTGTTCAGGCACTGTCAAGCGGCGGTCCATGCGTGAGTGTGTGCAGTATTTTTTCTACGCGTAGACCGTAGGCGTAAAGTTCTTTTCGAAGGACAGACGTTAAGGGCCGACGCAGCTTTTCCATGCCTATTCCCGAAAGTATCCTATCGCGCGAGCATTCTATCGCGCAAGAGTTCTATCGCGCGGTCGCGTAAGAATCGATCACCTATCAGGTTAAGCGATCTGCTCTTCTCGGCCTTTCGACCCATCCCGTCGCCTGCGGATGAAGTACTCCAAGTACCTTGCAGCTATCTTCAGTTACTACTAGTCGGATTGCCTGGCTGCTCCGTTAAACTAGGTAGGTACCTACCGTCTATCGACAGAGGCAGGTAAGTGGAACAACTAAACACCCGTGACTCTGCTTCATACGGGACATGATCCTTATACGACGTGTTTAGGCTTCCGCTTCTCAACACGACCTCACCTGACCCCTGATTCGGCATAACTCCCCAAACGAGGTACAGCCACCCGGCAATACATACATCGCGCGAAGTACACAACCATGTCTTGCGCAATCGGCAAAAAGTTATTGTTCCTGTGGCACAAGATGCTTGGCCTGCCGCGCCAATCGCCACCGTCGTGGTACGAGAATCGGCTGCTCGAGGAACTTAAGGAGTACCGGGCCGCCGAGACTCCCCTAGAGAAACTCAGCGAGAAATCTGATGTATTCTTCGCCATCAGTCGCGCTAAGTACGACGGGTTTCCCATTCGAGAGCTACCCGCCCTCTCCTACCACCACATCCCTGTGTATGCATACATGATCGTCAAGTATAGCTTGCGCTGGGGTTTCTATCGAATGGCTGCTCTCCTGAGCGGAGCCCCCTATCACCGCTCCGTGCGAGAGGTGGTGAACCCGGGCAAAGACCACAAGCTCGGGGAGGTCGCCTCCCGCCACCATATCGATCAGGAGAAGTTCAAGCGCATTGGTCGCAAGCTCCGACGGGTTTGGCCCCTGCTCCCGTAACAAGACCACCTTCTATGTACCCCAACGTCATCTCACGCATGGACGACTACGACATTCAAGAAAGATCGCATACTAGACAATCATATCGTGGAAGACGTGGTTTAGACAGTCTCGGTAGCCCGGCCGCTACCCGAAAATACTGAATTGGGAGGTTGTTACGGAAATCTGGGACGGGAGTGAGCTGGAGGCTATGGTCTAGTACGTGAGACCTAGGTTAGGACATCGCATACCCCCATGAATAAAATGCTCGTCTCAACGTAATACGCTATTCGCTGCCTTCCGTGCTAGGAGTGAGTAATCAAGTATAGCGTAGAAATGACTCTTTTTAAAACCAATATCCTCTCTCTCTCTCTCTCTCTCTCTCTCTCTCTCTCTTGAGTAGAGTATTAGAAGCATTCCACATAATATATTCGGGGTATGGGGCTGTATAAATTTTATTAACTCGCGTTGAAGCTGATATGCTGGGTGTTTTAATCCCGGTTATTGTGGCGCGGGAAACGCGCTGGGGTGCTGGAGTTTGCCGGAATTTCCCGGAGTTTTAACTTGGGTTCTATTGCGGCGCGAGAAGGTGTCGAGGCAGCCGTAAACTCAGGGTAGGGCGTTATCTGAATTGCGCATGGCCTCTACGTGTCTAACATACTTAGAATAAATTCTTCTTAGATGAACTGAACTTTGCCGAAGAAAGGCGTCATGTGGAAGTTCGACTCGTTGGTCGGGTTCCACGCGCCGAGAAGCTGGTCGGGGTATGTCTCAGGCGACACGACGGTGCGGAAGAAGTTCATCCTCCACGAGGTACCCTTCGCTTCGCCGTCGTCGACATTGAAGAGGCCGAGCGGGATCTTGGCCGAAGATACCCAGATCTGCGCGTCTTTGTCGAGCGTCGTCTCGGCCGTCAGGCCGTCGACAAGCGGCTGGGTTAGGAAAGAGGTGTCTAGAGGCGCGCTGGCCGCGCGTACTTTGGACCGGTTGTAGATCCAGGCCTGGAAAGTCACGTTGTTCGGGCTGACTTCGAACTCCAGGTACGTCTGCGGGTCGTTGGTCCCGTGGTAGACAAACGCTTCCATGACTTCATACGCCCAGATGGCGTCGTTGGTCGTTTGAGTCTCGTTGAAGTAGTAATTCGTCTCCTCAAACGCGGTAAACGTGAGGTGAATCGACGTGTCGTCGTAGCAGACGTCTACTTGCGTCTTGGGAAAGTCGGCCTTGTCGGGGACGGACTTGCTGTATTGGACGGTGCCCTTCCCGACCGAGCATGCCGGCGCCTCTAAGGACGGCACGCTGGCGCACACGGCGCTAGCGACCGTCAATAGAGACCCTAGGCATAACTTCATGCTGACCCCACGTCCCATCGCGATAAAGATGCAATATACCTAGGTAAGAATAACGTACCGGCACGGTCAGAAGTACGAGTTTGCCGCGGCGAGGACTTGAGGAATGCTGCTGAGAGCCTCATCTTTTACCGTGGGAGGTCCCGGTATTTGTTTGTCTCCCTTTCCCAATAGGAAGGATAAGGCATAGCAGGGCAACGTGCGACCAATTTCCCGATATAGGCATGATCCGGATCCTTCTAATTTCCAAAGGGGGATCGCGCAGGCATTGTAACGTAACAAATGCGAGCCGAGTGACTGGCCAGATGCATTCCTTGGTTGCTTGGCGTCCTATTACCGCGTTGGCGGAACTCGTTCTTCGCGACTTGCACCAACATGCAATACATACCTACATAACCTCCCAAGCGTAAGATGAGCTGAGGAGTAGTATTATTAGGGAGCTCCCCTCCTTTTGCGGCGGAGTAAGGATGCAACACGGCGGCGGGTTCCCTATTTTCAGATAGGACCCTAACCCCTCCCCTTCTACGGCCTGCCGAAGGAATATGGAGTGTCGAAATAGCTGCAATCGACTCGAGCCGTCCCTATACCCAACTCGTACTTCTACTCTCAGCTCATATCGTACCCGGTAGTCACTAAGACTAGGTACCTATATAGGTACTTACCCAGATAGTTACCAGTTTACGTGTGGTAGTTAGAAATCTTACCCTGCTCCCCCTCCGGTGGCATTTGTTGGTGTCTTTGCATCTCAAAGGAAGCTTATGAAATTTCAGACGTGCCCAAACATAATTCATTCATGTTGTTCTTCGCACCCACATTCATCTACCAACAGCAATACCGTGACCTCTATAAATAAGATGTAGATAATTTTCCTAGGCTCGTCAACGAATAACCTTATCAGAGGATTGCGTTTTACCAGTCCATTCCCTACTATATCATCTAATTGTTTGTCCTCTGAACTGCGGCTGGGGCTTACTCGCATAAGATACGTGGGCAGCCAGGCGTGTGTGGGTAATCTTGGGAACAAACGTGCCAAATAAACCCCATAGGAGCGACGAAGGGTAAAAGGGGAGGAGGGGCACGTCTATGTAGGATGACTATTACAGTTCTTTTCTGAAATACGGCACATTTAACTATACATACATAAATATGAATATATATATATATGACTACGTGGTGACTAACTTATTTCATAATTTCTCGCATCATTCTAGGCTAGTTCATACTTATAAAATCAATTCGGACTCGGGAATCCTAAGGTTGAGAGTAGCAACCTACCCAGCGCCCCGAACAAGCTCGAAGTCGGCGTCGCTTTAAGAACACCCATAGCAGCAGTTAGTCAAATCTTCAAAAGCTCATTAGACTCAATGATCCGATTAGCATGCCCGTTGAGCGCGATCCTTAACATAGCGCGAGCGAGGTGGTCGACACCAATGAACCCGGAAGAATTAGCGGTGAGCGCATTTATCAAGCCAGCGTGCTTCCTCACGATCCCACCGGGTCGCACAGCCCAGACCTCGAACTTATCCTTGTTGGCGTCCGCCAGGTCGAAGAGACCTTTCTCAACTTGCCCCTAGATGACAATCGCGGTCAGGCGAGCGAGTGTGTGTTATATGGAACCTAGTTAGTCTTACCTTAATTAATCTAGTGTCCTTCATCATGATCAGATTTTTATTCTGGTCCCATTCGGCGAATTTTCCGCTGCAGAAAACGAATCGGAACTTCTGAGACTCTGGAAGTTTTGGTGCCAGCTCCTCGATAAAGGCCCTCGCAGCCGCAAGAGTGTAGTCAACGGAGACTTTCCTCGCAGTCTCTACGTCTGGGAACTGCGTGGCGCGCCCTCCGATGGCCCTTTCACAACATATTAGCCGTTGGGTTTCTAATAATTCTGGCTTCGGAAATTTACCAGACGCAACCTTCCGCGCCTGTAAGCTGCGATAGAAGCTCCGGCGGATATGTGGAGAAGTCCTTGTGCTCGATTACGGTAAGCTTCTCATTCTTCGATATATCTTGAGGCAGCGGCTTGCGAGTCAGGACAAACGCTTGGGTGATCCCTTCGTCGGCGATGGCCTGTCGAACCACTTCGCTCCCCACGAAGCCTGTAGCGCCTGTAATAATGATTCGCATCTTGAATGGAGGTTAGGTAACAGAGAAGAAAGGGAGGCTGGGGTGTCATCGACTGCGGAGTTTGTGGGATAAATACCTGGAAGTAGTTTAACGAGCGGGGTTGTAGATATCGTTATGGCGTCAAGCTTGGATTGTAGTATCTGTTCAGCGCTATGGCGCAGCAGCCGTCAACTGAGAGAAGGACTTGGTCGTCGGGTTTGTTTGAATATCACATACTCACCTATATTCCTTCGCCCTTAGCATCTTCCCGAGGTCGATGGAAATAATAGAGGCAATGCGACACAGAGATTTTCTAATTAATGGGGTTGAAGTTATGGTGAAATCAAAGATCTACACTGTTGCACACTGTTCCATTACTGCGTCAGCCCTTAGACCGACTACCCAGGCTATATCGGACGACCGGCGGTTATGTATACCTAAATCATATGTAGTATCACCAACAGAACGTCGCCTACGGTGCGGTAGGAATGATATCGGGCTGTTCGTCCGGCGTTGTGATAGTCTTGGTTCATAGAACTTGAATACGTAGGTAAGCATTGTATCTAGCCCGTCTGTCATATAGCGTTGTATATATGAGAAGTTAAAACCTGCCCCTCGTCAAAGCGACAGCATCTCCAGAGCCAGAGGCTAGGGTAGGTGTCCTTAAAAGTCTACAACATTCCCAATGCTTCCGGGATTTAATTATAGGGCACTGCGGCTGCACGTTTGTACTTATCCTTATACACGATCCCGTCTTTCATCACAAACCCGACTCTCCTTAACGCCCCTAAATCCTCGGTCGGGTCGCCGTCGAAGGCCACGATATCAGCTGCAAACCCCGCCTCCAATGACCCAAACCTCCTGCCGCAGAGGTCAGCACCACACGCCTCCCACCCGTGCAGAGTCGCCGATTGTAAAACATCAAGAACGGGTATACCGGCTTTTACCATCAATTCTAGCTCCAGAGCATTATCGCCATGCGCGAAGGCGCCAGTATCGCCGCCGGCGGCTAGCTTAATCCCCCGATCGAACGCAGCTTTGGTGTGGGCAAGGATCGCTTTCATTAAACGGTGCTCGCCGTCTAGCAAGACCTGGCAGACCGCTAGCGTCGGCACAAAGATGGTGCCATTCTCCCTCAAGGCCTCCAGGGCTTCGTCGCTGGGCATGGAACCGTGCTCGACAGTCGTTACGCCTGCTTTAGCCGCCATGATAACAGCCTGGGGGCTCTGCGCGTGGGCGGCAACCGGAGCTCCTGACCGCTTGGCCTCGGCTACAATCTCGTCCATCTCCTCTTGCGTAAAGAGGAGGACGTTTGGGTTTCGTTGTCCCGTAATAACATCGTCCTGCGGCGGGAAGCAGATCTCTTTCGCGCCCTGCCAACTAGGCTTCGGGTACCGTAGTATTCGCTTACGATAGTCGGCGTAGAATTTGACGATGTCGGCACCCGCTGCTAGGCGTCTGCGCACGGCCGCTCGAACGCCAAAGACGCCATCTGCGGGGTCCGATATCCTAGGGACGGACGCACCCACGCCAACAAGACCGTTCTCCTGACGGATCTCGTAGCCGCCGCTCGAGGCGATGCATTCCGTCGCGACGAATAGGCGGGGTCCACGAATGATCCCGCGGTTTATAGTATCCCTGAAATTGACGTCGGCGTCCCGCAGGCCCTCCGTGCCCAAGTCGCGGTAGGTGGTATAACCCGCCATCAGCGCAGCGTTTGCGTGGTTCGTGGCTCGCACCACCCTCTCCACAAAGCTTTCGTCGCGCATCTGGTTGAACGGCAACACCTCGTCGTAAGCGTGTAAAAATACATGTGTGTGAGCATCGACTAGACCCGGTAGCACCGTGAGGCCTCGAAGGTCGATCGTGTCGGGGCCAGGCGCATCGTTGAGTGGTGGCGGACTATCCCGCTTATATACCTTTGTAATCAAACCAGAGTTTGCATCAATCGAGAGGGATAGGTCCGAGACGAAGCGCTTTTTCCTAGAGTCAAAGAGAGTAGACGTGTGAACTGTGATCTCCCTACTCGTATCCTGCGGCATGACTTCACGCTACAATGTTGTCGAGCTCGTAATCCCGCCGAGGGTAGCTCTAACTTGTTTGCGCAAGGGGAAATATTCTAAAGCTAGCGAGGCACCGGAGATGACAAAACGAGCCCGGGCCGTTACTCCACCTAGTTTCGGGGTAATCCATCTACGGGAGGAAGAGGCACGGCAGGCTAATTGGATCATAATTAGGGTGAATGAGATAAGTAGGTAGGTATGTAGCGAAACTAAGTTGAACACACATTAGAGACGCCGTATACGAAATGCATCGAACGTATAAGGAGTATTCTTAACAGATATTAGGTACTTAGGTAGGCCCCTACCTACCTAATCAAAGGCAACTATAGACATTGTAAATATATATATACCTACGTATACAGGTATATATATAATATATAGTAGTTGGACTTCAGGTTAACCGAGAGCTCCCGTATTTCAGGAGTAAGTTCACACGAATCCCTTATTTCTCTACTGTGTGCATAGGGCAATCCCCGTTCCTGAAGACTATTCTATCGGGATAAGGAAGGCGACAACTTGGGGTAGTGGTGGTGTGCACGACCCTGGGTGGCTCATACTCGCATCCACAGTCTCTGTACTTGTAAACATTCCTGTAGCACATGGTGGGTATCTCTTCCGACGCAGACGCCAAAACTCCGCTATCATTTGCGTTAGGCATGAATTCCCTCTGTGATGGTACGGCTAGACTGGGTAGAATGGAGTACGGGGTCTCACAGAGCCCACGTTGGGATGAACCGGGTGGCTGTCTAGGCGGTTATATAGAAACAGAAGCATGGAAATATTCGTGATGTGATTGCTAGTTGTTCAGACATCTGAAACGGCCCCGGCATTCGTGAAAGAGACGCGATCACTAACAATGCACCCTATACACGGTTGCTTGTCTTATGATGAAAACCAACGAAGCTACCTGTCTTTATCCTCAAGAGGATACTTGTATATTAGTAGTAAAATATGTCGAGGTGCCTACCAACGTAGACCTTGGCCCTACTTCATTTAGCTTGACGATGTACATGTCAACGGCCTCCATGTCGTTTTATGCATGCAAGCACGCGGCACCCCACTATCTAAAGGCAACACACTCTATTGGCTCTCTTGGGATATAAGATGATAGGCAAGATATCAATTGCTTCACTCCAGTTTCCTCTGTTGCTGACTCTCGCCGTCCGAGAGTAGCTTCATTATCTCGTCCATGCGGAATTTATACCAACAAGAGATGTCGACGAGCCACTCGCCCATACATGTCCCAAGCCACACGAGGCCCGCCAGACCGCCGTACCAGAACCAATCCGGGCGCCCGAACCAGCGCCTTAGGATTACGGGGACCTCGGGGCGTAGAGAATCGGTTACTAATCTCCTGGCAAAGGCTTCGGTGGAAATGGTAGAAGCATTCTGGCTGAAGGCCACTCTCCATTCGAATATATGCCTAACACGATCGTAGAGGCTGTTTTCCGGCAAGGAACGAAGAGGCTGGCTCGTGGTGTTGCTCTTGACGGTACCGGTCATGGAAACCATCACGCGGACACCAAACGGAGCGAGTTCCATCCGTAGGGTACGCGAGTAGGCAGCGACTGCGGCCTTACTGGCGCAGTAGACCGACCCGAAGACATACGGGGTCACGGATGAGAGGGACGAGATATTAATGATTAAACCCCTGGCGGCTATTAGCTGGTCTATGAAGACCTGTACCATGGCCATTATCGAGAAGACGTTTGTCTCGAAGGTTTGTCGGACGTCCGGTATTATTACGTCCGTTGCCGGATGGGTATGCGTACGACCACTGCGGCATATAACCAGTAAGCACCTCTCCGGGAGCGGGCGATGAGGGGAGCCGTGAACTCACGCATTGTTTACAAGAATATCCAGCTTACCATTGGTGAGCTCTGCTACTTCGCTATGGCATTTCTTGATGCTTTCGGCGTCAGTGACATCGAGCTCGAGCGTGCTCATGCCCGTAGCCGCGAGGTCGACGAGCACCTCAGGCCTGCGGGCGGTAGCGATAACGTGAAGACCTGTAAGCCTTGGGCGTCAATTTAGAAATATTACGTATTATCTCATAAAGGGGGCCGGGGGAGGGGGCGGGAAGGGGGGCGAAAAGGGGGAGAGGTTGGCGCATCGAGGTACTTTACCTTGCCGGTGATATTCCAGGCATAGGCCATGTCCAATGCCGCCTGGCGTGCAGCTGCAGGAGCGCGCGTCAGCAAAAAAGATAAAAAAATAAAAATAAAATAAAATGAAATGAAAAGAAAAGCGTGAAGGAACTGGAACTGGAATTGGAACTCAACATCGTTTGGCCACTCACCCGGTTATAAGGACGGTTTTCTGACCCGGTTTTGGCCCTGCCATCTTAATATCCGCTTAGCACGTCCAACCGAAGGAATTTTTTTGTTCATGGATACCTACCTATGTAGGCCAATGTTCGCGGTGAATAATTCAAAGATAGAATCCTTGACGAATGAGATGAAGATGCGAAGTAGGTAGGATACGTGTACCTAGGTATCTACCTACCTGGGTACCTAGGTACCTAGCTAGGTATCTCCCCATACAAACAACCCCCGAGTATTCAATTAGAAGATGCCGAGGTTAGATGGAAACCGAATAACCCATATTAGTTACGACACGAGCCGGCATCCATAGACCTACCTAAGTACCACGTAGGTTGGTAACTCTAAGTCGAGAGTTTCTAATCTTAAGAACACATGACTACAACATAAAATAAAATAAAAAAAGAAAACGCAGATACAACCAGGAACTTTTCTTGGTAAAACTATAACGTACCTAGGTACCTACCTACCTACGTATGTGTCTTTTGTTAGCAATTAACTTGCTGACTCATTTAATACCTAGGTTTACCACGAATTATTAGATACCTAAAACTAAAGTCTCATAAAGATGACAGTTAAAAAGAAAAAAAAAGGAAAATTTAAAAACTCTTACGAAACATTGGGTAGGCGGGCATCTTCTGTTTTTCCCGGCGGTGGAAGCTTGGTTAAGTTTGAAACCAAGGTTCCTGGATTAGACACTTTCACCAGCCATCGTAGAGCACCGTGGGATAAAGGAAAGACTTTAATGAGGAACTTATTGGGCCGTTATACACTCGTTTCCGATCGTTAGCCAGCGAGCATATCCCTTTTATACGGCGATCCCTCAAATATGATCATGACGGGAAACATCGTGGCTTGGCCGGGTATGAGCGTCTTTTTTGGGTAAGAAATGAATCTTATTATGATTTAAATAAAATAAGATACTTGAGAAAGGGAACATTCATAATAATCTTGTTTATTATTAGAGTAGGCTCGTATTCACGGCGCTTTTGAGGTTTTAGTTTCGTGGCATTTCCGTACAGGTGTTCCACTTGACCTTTCAAGAGAGAAATTGAAAAGGAGAAATATTACGAAGACGCTCACAGAACCATTTAGCCGGAATTTTACGGTCGACAATAATCAAATGTCTACAAGAGAATGAGGATGGGAGATCCAAGCTGGACTAGCAAGCTGGTTGGGTAGGGCGCCTGAGATTAATAGGAAAAGGTAATTTGTGTGGAAAGTCAGCAGCTTTGGCTAGCCCCTGAAATTCGTCGCAGTTCAGGTTGGCGTATTAGATCCGACTCTCGTAGGTATTACGATACCTGCTGAATGTAAACAATATTTCAAGGCCGTCCTCCACAGCTTAGATATTTTAGTAATTGGTTACTTTGATAACACCATCCACACTACGCCTTCCCATGGCGTACTTGATGAGTGGCCAACGTCGATGAGTAGCTAGGACTTCTGTGTATGATAATGTGGTAGGTAACTGCAAAAAGGGGGGATCCATTCCGTATCCTGCTCCTTCCTGAACCTAAGTCTGGGTAAGTACCTATTATTCACGTATTGTTTCTCATTATTGCTCTTAATAGGTCGCTATTAACTAAATATGAAATCGCGTGACGACTTCTGCTAGGTCTTACTTCCCTGTAAGTCTCTCATCCCACCTTCTTGAAGAGACTGTGTTTCTTGGACAAAGCATCGTAACGGAAGAAGGCGCGCGCGCCTTTTCTACGTCGGGAAATATGCCCAAGGAACACCCAATTAATCACGTTACTTATATTCTACGTCATCGTAGCGCCTGTTATAAATACGTAGAGTAATACATGAATATACCTAGGAAAACACAGCACCCAGGACGGCCACGAATGAGTAATCAACAACGATCAACACTGACGTATCTCTCACTTGCGCCTCCATTACTTTTGCTAGGCATAGCAAGCGACCTTCTACTTTCTATCGCCGCCCATCGCGATGCCTACCTCACGGGTTGTCCCAAAACCGGAGGAGCCCGAGCTTCGCTTGTTAGTCGATTTCTATAGCCCGGTGACGCGCGGCCCGGACAGTCAAGGGCGTTATTTCCAGGACATCCTCTCCTGGTCAGATTCCAAGATCGAGAGTGTACACGATTTCATTCAATTTCTGTTCCCAACAACCGAGGCCTCTCGTTTTAACACCAATGCCCCCGTCATCAACGAGCAGGCCTTTCTCTATATCCGTCAAAACTACAATATACAGAACAACATGAAGCTAGCTCTTGAGCGGATGTTACGGTTCTACGGCTTCGATGTCGTTTGGGAACCAGATGTGACGACTGGTAAAGAAAGGGTTATCGTAACGAACAAGCATCCTGTGGATTTTTCCCGGTGGCTACAGAAAGATAATCACAATCATCTCCGCATCACACGTATCATAAGAAGTCTCCGTATCTTCGGCTTGCGGACCGAAGCTAAAGCCGTCCACCGCGCATTCTACGAAGCATGGAGCAACGGGAACCGGTTAGTTCCCCGGACTACCATAATCCTATGGATGAATGCCGCATTGAACCCATTAGCTGTCTCGCCAGACGGCATAATTCGCACGCCATGGCTCCAGAAATACTCCTAACCCTAAAGAAGGATATCCACCACTACCCCTTTCCCCCTTCACTACGAAGCGGCCAGTGACGAACGTATGGGATGTGGAGATATTACATATTACCCCTTACCCCTTTTAGACAGCTTGCTATCATAAATAGATCAACGCTCAGAGCCACGCTCCCAGGAGGTTTCTACGTCATGACTACGAGAAGGATGATAATTTAATCACTAAAAGTTCTTACAAAACGAAAACGATAACTACCTAGGTAGAAATAATGTCTCCTACAATCACATATGGCTGAACCAATCAAGGTCGGTTGTGCCACTGTCTCCTCGTGTGTTGTAATATACCTAGGTACATAATTAAATTCTCATGGTACGCCCATGGATGCCAAATAGCTGTACAATTGGCCTTTTCTAAATCAACGTATTAGACTTATGGAACCTATCGACTCTTTCGCTGAACTATAAAGTTGGTATTATTGTAAAGTGGGCCGCGAGTTATGGCTTAATATCCTTTAGTTCTATGCGCGAACTTGATTCTTGGTATTAAAGCTAAAGTGCTTTGGGTTGTTGATATGTTGATGGTTATGGTTGATTAAAAACTATCCTACTGTCTACCTAGGTAGGTAGGTAGCTAGGTAGCGATGGGACTGGATAAAAGACCAGTTGCCCGAACTTACCTACCCACGTATACAAAAGTCGCTTGCAAAATCTAGCCATGCTTCCTCCGTGTAGTTACCTAGTACATACCCGGATACTCAATGTGAGAAAACTTATCGACGATATCGTATCTAACGAGGTGTCATACCAGCTGGCTCAATCGGCAAGTACTTGTAATCACTGATGCTAAAGCCGTTGTTAGAGGTGAGCAGCCATCTCGGCAGATGCTTGACAGCTCACGGCCTGCGGCGGCGATTCTTTTGTGACATGGCTGGCTTGAGCCGGTTCGATCCGACTTGAGATACTTAACCGCCGATTTTGACGTTCCACTATCTCTTCGCTGCGTCGGATTTCCGGTAAGGTGCTTTTTTCCCTTTCCTTCTCCCATCTTTTCTATATTTTTCGAGTGACCACATGGATACATGCAGCAAAGCGCAGGACATCAGAGGGGGAATAAAAGGCGTTGAAACCTCATATGTTGTGTTATGTTCGATGAAACTGCGCGGGTCGTTGGGGTATGAATATTGCGTCAGCTTCTTCGTCTCTGATAAGGGAGGGCTTTCCTCCTATTTTTTTCCCCCTTTCTATTTTTACGTGGCAGAAAGACGTCAAAAAAAGTGGCGCACTACCAAAACGCTTCAATTCCATCAATATCAAACCGTACTTTAATACTTTATCTTTAATCTCGAAAAACTATATTACTATCTTATTTTAAAAAATTATAAATTTTATAAATTATTATATAAATTATAAATATGTTATAATAGTTAATTTTTAATATTTCATCTATTATGTAGGCGGATATGAATTTTATTATTTTAAGTCCCTTAGTATTTATTGTTACGGAGTGCGCCAGTTATTTTGACGTCCTCCTGCGTGGGCACCATCTCAATGGGGTGGAAAGAGAAAAGTGTACCTAGATACCTGGTAGCTAATCTCCGATGCAACATAACCCCCCCTTAGACGTATTAGTAGCTGTTATATAAGGCTGCTAGCTGCGTGTGTAGGTACGTAGGTAGTAAGTCTAAAGTGGTATGACGTATGCTGTCTCTGGGGGTCGGGAACAACCTTGAATGTTGAAACAAGGAAATGTCACCGCGCGTTAAAGCTGCCCCGCTGATCTTTCATTTCCATGTTTCCCACTTCTTTCCTTCTTAATTCATAATTCTTATCTTTCCATCTTCTATAGATCTCTTTTTTTGTAAGCTATCTTTAGTGGCCCCGCTAACTCTTGACTAAGAATTTGTCCAGTCGGGACTTAATGTAGATGTAGATGTCTGCAAGAAGAACGAACCACTCGAGGACCCGGTTACTGCTGATACTGTCATATCGATTCGATAGTTTGGGTTGGATACCTGGTAGGTAAGATGGATGTCAAACCTGATCCGCGTATTAGGCATCTCCCTACATAATATGTACCAGGTATGCATAACGAGGTATTGTATAAGTAGGTACCTCCCTACCAGGTAGAGTGGTACGGTATCTACCTATGTGGGTGGTTATGCAGGTAGCTTTGGCGTTTGTTTGAATTGAGAATCCGTTGCGTTTCAGAGCTTCTTGTTCCGTTCCCGTTCCTCATCGCGCGGGTGGGTTTCCTTTTCGCCAACCTCTTCCGTCGTACCCACTCACAGATACATAGATGTACAATATGGTGCCATATCGTATCTGTTGTACTATACCTACCTAACCTAGGTAGGTAGGTTAGGTACCTTAGCGTCTTTGGGGGGGTTAGCTAAACCGTATATATATGGTTTAAAAGAATGAGCGGTTCAAAAAAACAAATGGAAAGGTTCGAGTAAAAAGAATTTACACGTTAAACCATATTGAGCCACTCATTAAAAACTTAGCGCATGTATTAAAAAGGAACGTTTCTTATATCAAACGTATCTTTTTTTGAAACGTTCCAATAAAATTGAGCGGTTCAATCTAGATTGAACCGTTTAAACCTAGTATACGCATACACATTTAGCATACTCATACGCATATATATACCTAGGTATATATATAATGTAAAAACAAAAGTAAAGAAGTATAGTTTCTATGGTTTCCCATAGAAACTATACTTTTTTATTTTTTTTCGCATATTTTCGAATTACAAATATTTCACTTTCTATTGCACTTGAACCCTAGGCTACGGCTTACGTTACACTGATCTAATTGGTTGGTTTACGGATCTACTGAATTGACTACAAGGGTTTACGATTACGCGTATGGACCTTGGCATGATATTAGGGTATATATGTATTTAATGGGTAAAAGGGGTAGGTGCGCACCACCACACCTTCTTAAGGATTGAAGCTAGGTATTCAAAGTAATTGAAGTAATTGAAATAGATCGATGCGATCGATGCGATCGATGCGATTGATGCGATTGATGCGATTGATGCGATTCGTAGTAATTGAAGTAATTGATTGAATTGAATTGAATGGTTCCAGTTGAATTGAATGGTTCCAGTTGAATTGAATGGTTCCAATTGAATTGAATGGTTCCAATTGAATTGAGCGGTTTTGAACCTTTGAAACGTTTGAAAAAATAAACCTTTATTCGATTGAGCTGCATATATACGGCTCATTCAATTAAGCGGTATCTAAGCGGTTCTTTTGATTGGGCGCCCGAAACAAATAAAACGTGTAGTGTTTAAACGGTATATATACTACGCATTAAATGAGCGGTTCAATTCTTATAACCTTAAATTAATAAGCGGTTCAGTCAGCTAAACAGTATATATACCAAAAAGTTGAATTGAGCCAAATATATACCGTTTAGCTAACCCCCCCCAAGACGCTAAGGTAGGTAGGTACCTATGTATGTATGTGTGTACGTATGCCCGCATAGGTATATAAGGCACTACATACACACATGCGCAAATACGACGTCGACAGGAGGATCGTCGTGGAGGCAACGGCAACGCGGCTTGCCTACCATCTACGCATGTGTACCTAGGTAGGTATAAACGTAAGTATATAGAGATAGAAATCTTGTTTCTTCAATGTTGCCCTGTTCCTTACCTACCTCATGTAGATAATGCAAGCTGCCGAGCCTGGGTCCGTCGTCGCATCCTGGTCCACCAAACACCCAACCCAAACCCATCCTTGCCCTGGGGATCAGCGGCTTTGGTCTTGAACTCTTTTCACAAGCCGGTCCACATACACACACACACACACACACACACACACACACACATCCACAACATCCCCATCGAATGTGCCATGGTCGTGCCCTACGCCTGTCTTTTTTCGTGACAGCTTCTATTAGGTACTATCCCCCCCTCCGTGTCCCGTGTCCCGTCGCCCATCCCCTCGTCTTTCGTCCCTACCCCCCGTCCCCTTGTGTGCTTCGTCTTCTCCCTCTATCGTATCTATATCCCTGTATCTGTTACGAAATGCTGCCACCATGATGGCCTCGCCATAGAACTTCGCAGCCTCTCGTCACATAAGCTCACATAAGCTCAATATTTATTTATGCCTGTACCTACCTACAACTCGCTCTCACTCTCGCCTTCGCCCTCGCCCTCGGCGGCGTATGCAAAGCTGCATTTCTTTCCGTCCATGCGCTGCCGATAAGCAGCTTCACATCGCACTGCGTCAGTTGTACGGCCACCTTACTGTCTCATATATCGGGACAAGTACCTACAAAAGGACGCAACAAGCCCGGAAGACAACATCGCCACAAACGCACCCTTTCGCGCTCACATCCGCTTTCGCTTTCGCTTTCACCTCTTCATCCGCATCCGCATCCGCACGGCTAAGATGCGACTAGCCGGCGTTGTTGCCGCCGCAACACTTCCCGCCGCCTTGGCTACTCAACCAAGGGCGATGGCGCGTTCGACCAGCATCAAAGTCGAGGAAGCGCCTGTCTTAATGGGTAGGTTAAAGCTAGGTTAAGTTACCTTACCTAAACATCCGACGTTGTGGGAATTTGATTCCCGCTTGCCAAGAGGGGCAAACATATATAAATTGAAAAAAAAAAAAAAAAGTTTTTAAAAAAAAAATAAAATCAAATAAAAGGATTGCGGCTAATCCGATCTCGAAAATCGCGATAGCCTCCACGCCCGTTCTTGTCAACTCCACCGATTCGCTCGCACACCCCCCGAAACCCCTGACGACCGTCATCGCGGAGAAGCCCGCGTTGGAGAAGGCGTCTGTCATGGGGCTTATCGTTTTCTCGGCCGCCGGGCTGTACCTGCTGTGAATCGCAATTGGTGAAATGGGGGATTCGTGGTGCGATGGGCTGATTCGCATTACATTGGCGTTCGGGCATGATAATGATGAGTGCGTCGGGGACGGTTGGGGAATGAATTTAGAGGCGTCGGTGTCATTCCGACGCCGTTCTGGTGCTCTTCCGGTGTTACTTAAGGTCATCACGTTTGGATATACCCCCCCAACATCGTCTGCAATTTGAATATAGTTAATTCTTCATTGATCCTTTCTCATCCGACTAGGTTTGATTCGTTATAGCGAGAGACTATAGATGGGACTATAGATGGGACTATAGATGGGACTATAGATGGGACTATAGATGGGACTATAGATGGGACTACAGACGGGATTATAGGTACCACTATAGGTAGGTACCTATGATTGCACCTCTTGCGCACTAGACATATCGTGGGCTACATTTAGCTGCGTCTTTTCGCACTCCCAAGTGTGACGCAGGATAAGTGCTGCTGTGGCACGCGTCCAGACCACCGCCGTCCACTGTAGTCCGAAGCCTCTATTTCGAGCGAGCTGCTAGGGCGAGGCTTATCTATCGCATCTACCGCATCTACCGCATCCACTGCATCTTTGCCCGATAGATTCGTAATGTATATTTCTGCTGCACCTTTACTGTCGCATTCATACCGGCCGAGAAACGATTCGGACCTCGTAGGATAGTCGTGGTGGCGCATCATTGGATCATCATACATGTAATTCCCCAACGGCTCGGCATTTGGTTCCTTTTCTTGCGCTTGCTCTGTACCGAAAGCTCCGTGCTGAACTTTGCGATTCGTTTCTTGCCTTGCGAACGTTCATGCGACAACGGGTACCTGATGATCAGCAGCGGGAGGGTCGGAGTCGGGCTTTGGTAGGTTGTCCTAGAAGTAGGGTCAGTATGCGCCGTTGAAAACAGAGGCTGAAAATCCGAGGGGCTAGAAGACGCGAGACGAACCAGGTCATAAATTACCCGAATCATCAAACTACAGCTAGGACAGACAGCGATATCGGTTGCTTCGTCTTGGAGGTCCGCGAGCGCAATCTCGAATCGATCACCGCATGGGCAGGGATAATGATAGATCTGAAGGGTTTCATCGAAGGTCATATCCTCGATTTCGACCTCGTCATAAACTGCGACTTCCTCGTCATCGGCCATGGCGAAGGAGTATAGGCTGTAGCTTGGTAGGTAATGTAACGAATACCGGGGCAATGTTGCTGAGTAAAAGGAGGACTGGCGAGGCGGCGGCTTTGTCGAAGCATCTGAAAGAAAATTTACAACTGTACCTAGGTACTTACATTAGTACCTACAAAGATGAGTTAGGTACCTGGAGCGCCCCGCATTCAGCTGAGAACTGGAGGTTCAATTACCCCACATTCTTACTACCTAGGTACTTTGTTATTACCTAAGCAGCATAATAGGTACCATAAGTATCACAAGGGATGGGCAGTCACATGCTTAAGAGACAAAAAAAGCAAAAGGGACGTCACCAATCAGGCAATGGCAATAGGCAATGTAACCTTGGAACCGACGAACCCGACCGCATTGGTTGCAGTCGCCGAGGAACCGTCCAGCTTCACCTTCGCACACACCTACTTGCCCTACCTTACCTATCTAACTTACCTACCATCTACTACCTACTAGGCTCGAACAAAACGATTCCGCTGGGGGCCAACTATGCGCTTCATGACTAGCGACCATGTAATCACGATGATCCAAATTGTATAGTTCTAATCTATTGATTTATGGTGCTGTATACCTACCTACCTAGGCATTCTTCCTCCTTTTAATGGGCTTCGGTTGTCCTCCATCTCGCTGGCTTTAGAGTGGGTAAACAAGAAGCTCCTCTCCGCGTCTCCCCGAATATCCTATCATGGCGGTGCAATCCAAGCTCTCTCTCCCTGACCGGTCGCTTAAGAGCGCCGTCACGCACCTGACGGCCCTATACGTCCAGAACCGTACCCGCATCTCTCGCGCCGTCTACCTTACCCTCCTCGTCGCGCTCGTCAATCGCGTCCGACATGCCGTATCCGAGCAGAAGGCTGCCTCTGCGCGCGAAGCCGCCAAGCGTCAATCAGGCACCACTTCGAGCGACGGCGCCGAGACGACTAAAAAGAAGAAGGTCGAGCTAAATCGCGAGTTCTTTAAGTCGTTATTAAAGCTGCTGAGAATAGTGGTTCCCGGCGTGCGGAGCAAGGAGACTCGGCTTCTCCTCAGCCATAGCTTCTTCTTAGTAGTGCGCACACTCATTAGCCTGAAGGTGGCCGAGATGGATGGCGCAATCGTAAAGGCCCTCGTCAAGGGCAGCGGCAAGGAGTTCCTCACGAGAATAGTGTGGTGGATGTTGATCGCTGTTCCGGCGACCTTCACAAATTCCATGGTGAGCCACGGGATCCTATCCGGAATCACCTAGATAGGATGAGTAGTGTTGACAACCTCGTAGCTGTCGTACCACCAAGCCGAGTTATCGCTCAGGTACCGGACGCGTTTAACCCAGCACATCCACGACAAGTACCTCTCACAGCTCACCTTTTACGGCATCTCAGCTCTAGACGACCGGATAAAGAACCCCGACCAGCTTATTGCCGTCGACGTTGCTAAGTTTTCTAACAGTTTAGCCGAGCTATATAGCAACCTGGCCAAACCTATGCTGGACATGGTGAGGATCTATTCTCTTGACGTTTCACTGCGCAATCGTAGACGACTAACGCCGGCCAGACAATTTATACCTGGTCGTTGTCCAAGAGCGTAGGCGGCGAGGGCGTTATGTTCATGTCCCTACTGGTCCAGCTCTCGGCTAATGTCATGCGAGCCCTAACGCCGCCGTTCGGAAAATACGTGGCCGACGAAGCGCGACTCGAGGGAGAGTTTCGGTTCCAGCACTCGAGACTCATCGACCACAGCGAAGAAGTGGCGCTCTACCACGGTCACGAAGCCGAGAAGGATACGCTCGACAAGGGCTACTTCACCCTCATCAAGCACGTGAATTACATACTGCGTCGCCGATTCTATCACGGCGTGATGGAGGACTTCGTGATCAAGTACTTCTGGGGCGCTCTAGGCCTCCTACTCTGCAGTGTGCCCGTGTTTTTCAAGCTGCCCGGTCAATTGGCCGGCACGGCTAGCATGGGCGATCGAACGGAATCGTTCGTTACCAACAGGCGAATGTTGCTCAGCGCATCCGACGCCTTCGGGCGAATAATGTTCTCTTACCGCGAAATCATGGAGTTGGCCGGTTACACATCACGAGTGGCTTCGTTATTAGACGTTATGGACGACATCCAGGCCGGCCATTTCGAAAAGAGGCTGGTATCTAGCTCAGGTACCGAAGATAACGAGGCCGTGCTAAAAGGTAGGGGAAGAGTAGTCGAGAGCAAGGACATCGAATTCATCAACGTGCCCATCATTTCTCCTAACGGAGATGTCCTTGTCAAGGCCCTCTCCTTCTCTCTTAAACAAGGCGAGCACCTTCTCGTCGTCGGTCCGAACGGCTGCGGGAAGTCGAGTCTCTTCCGAATCCTCGGTGGTTTATGGCCCGTGTATGGCGGCGTCGTCTACAAGCCGCCCTTCACGGACATCTTTTACATTCCCCAACGGCCGTACTTATCACGCGGAAGCCTCCGCCAGCAGATTACGTACCCAGATAGTCTGCGGAGCGTTCGTGCGCGAGGCGTGACCGACGCGCAACTCCTCGACATCTTAAAGATTCTCTCCCTCGAGCATCTCGTAGACCTCTACCCGGAGGGCTGGGACGCCGAGGCCGAGTGGCGTGATGTGCTCTCGGGCGGTCTACAGCAGCGCGTGGCCATGGCCCGTCTCTTCTACCACAAGCCGCGGTACGCGATCCTGGACGAGTGCACGAGTAGCGTGACGCTCGAGACGGAGAAGGTCATGTACGATAACGCGAAGGCCTTGGGCATCACGCTAATGACGGTCAGCCACCGGCGAAGCCTGTGGAAGTACCACAGCAAGATCTTGCAATTTGACGGACAGGGTAACTACGTGTTTACAAAGCTCGACGCCGAGAGGCGATTAAAGCTCGAGGACGAGAAAGAGGAGTTGGAGGTATTGCTTAGGCAAGTGCCGGATATCGAGAGGAGAATTGGCGAATTGACGGCCGAGTAGCGGTGAAGAAACGGGGGACAAATGAGGGACACGATGTACATATAGTAGGAATAGGTGGTGGTTAGCCTCATGTGTACAGTACCCGAGGTATAGAAGAACCTATCGGCGCGGCACGTCGATCACCGACCAACTGATGGGGGCACCGCGGACTTGTTGAATTCGGGTTCTAAAGCTTAGCCTGCGCGACATTTATTAATTGGCCCACCTATTGGCTCGGGGTTTGGGAGGCCACGAGATCAACCATGTGGGACGTTGAGAGGAATGGTTACCCACTCTACTCCTCGAGCCTCACTAACCACATAATCTCGAGGAGATGAACCTACCTACACTACCTACCAACCAACCAGGTACCCGCCGAGCATAGCGTGCTCTATAAGGGATACTATGATATTCATCCTTTCAGTGTTACCTGAACCCTCCGTATTACCAATATTTATTTTTTATTTATTTTTCTTTTTTAAAAAAAGAAAAGAAAAAGAAAAGAAAAAAAAAGAAAAAGAGAAGGGGTAATTGGCTAACGACGGAACTGAATCTGCAACATGAATACTCCCAACTCACGCTCAATCCCACCAACCGGGATGAGTCTCGATGTAAAAGTCCGTACCCACCAAGCCGAGAGAAAGGCCGTGGGTCTACCTACGCGGCGGCACGGGCAGGTAGGTAGGTAGGTAGGTAGATACCTAGGTAAGGAGATAGGCAGGGGGTTTAGGGAGGTAGGTAGGGAGGTAGGTAGGCTATGGGTAGTCTGATTATCTACATAGTCGCCGCTTCCCGTACCGTACCTCGCGGTGGGCACGATACGAACTGGCGAGATCCTCCTGCACGGGTATCGTACGTGGGGTTGACTGCTACCGTATGTTGGTATGTCATGCCGCCATATTTCTAATACGCTCCCCAGTGCCTGGGCCGCTTTTCCCCAGCAGCCCGACCATTATCTCCGGGAGCCCTTCTCTCCGTTCCGTGGGGCTTCGCAACATGGGAAAAAGGGGATGTTAGGAGGAGAGATTGGGGTGGCTGACGGCGAATGGGTAATTGTAAACCCTAATCTCGTAGGTATGATCCATAAGAGAGGGTTATTTCCGTATCCTTTCGGTTCCTAACGCGCCATGTTTACCTCGCCTCTCTAATCATCGTCTCATTTCTCACGCCTCCTCCTATGCCCCTATGCCCCTATGAACTTACAAGCATGGGCTCCTCGAAATACTTCGGCCTCCAAGGCCGCGCCCTAAGTAGGCTACAGACGGCCCTCATCGTTGCCCCGTCCTTCATTCTGTTCGGCTATAATCAAGCCGGGATCGGCGGCCTCATTACAGGGGAGGACTGGGTCGCGACGTTTCCGCAAATCGACACCGTCCACGCCACCCCCGATGAGAGAAGCGAGAAATCCACTCTTCAAGGCTTCGTAGTCGCCGTCTTCGTTATCGGCGCCCTCTTCGGCTCCTTAGCCTGCTCGTACACGGGGGATCGCTTCGGCCGCCGCAACGTTATTTTCTTTGCCGGCTTGTGCACGCTGATCGGCGAGGTCCTCGAGGCTTCTTCCTTCGGTCTCGCTCAGTTCATCGTTGGCCGGATAATCGTGGGCTTTGGTGTCGGCCAGCTGAGCTCACTCGTCCCCGTATGGCAGAGCGAGACGTCGGGTGCCGCAAACAGGGGCCGCCACGTCGTCCTAGACGGCCTCTTCACCTGCCTCGGCTATGCCCTCGAATCCTGGATTGACCTGGGCTTCTTCGAATTCCGGACCGGACCTGCGACCTGGCGCCCGCCTATCGCCATCGCCTGCGCCTTTTCGCTCGTGCTTGTCGCCTCCATTTACATGTTCCCCGAGTCGCCCCGCTGGCTTCTGATGACCGGCCAGGCCGACCTGGCTCGCGAGAACCTCGCCGCACTTCGTGGCCTACCGCAGGATGCTCCCGAGGTCCGAGATGAGATTGCCGGAATCGAACTCTCCCTCGAGATCTCGAGCGGCGACGCTGCTAAGCTGAGCCATCTCCTTAAGATGGGCGAAGATAAGCTGGCGTACCGCTTCGGACTCTGTATCCTTCTACAGTTCTTTCAGCAGATGTCGTACGTAATTTTTTATTTCTCCCCTTTACCCGGAACGGATGGGTGGAGAGGGTGGGAAGAAAGGAACAAAAACTAATAGGAAGCCCTCGCAGTGGAAGCAATCTGATCAGCGTCTATGCTCCTATTCTCTTTCAGGAGAACCTTGGCATGAGCAGCGAGCTGTCGCGCGTTCTCACCGGCGGCGCCCTTACCTGGAAGTTCCTATCGTCATTCTTGTCCTTTATAGCTATCGACCGCTTCGGGCGACGCGCTGTCTTCATGATCAGCGGTACCGGCAGTACGTATCACCTATACATCCTTTTCTCATATCTCCACCTTCCCGGAGCCCAGGCTGCTCAATCGATTTGACTTAAATTTACGACCCCTTTCAACTACGAGGGAGCATACTCGCTGATTCTCGTTACCAAAGTGTCACTCTGCATGATTGCACTTGCCATAACGACGTCGTTCCCTCCATCGAACAGGGCTGCGCAGATCGCCGCCGGCTGCTTCATTTACTTGTACAACACTTTCGTCCCTATCGGTTTCCTAGGAGCAAATTTCCTGTACTGCACAGAGGTGGCGCCTATCCGGCTACGTATGGCCATGAGCTCGATCTCTACGGCAAACCATTGGGCCTGGTAAGCTGGATTCTCGCTCCGAAATAGATCCGCCCCTCCCGTCTTCTCTAAGGCTGCTCTACACCACCGCTCGTGGAATCATTGTCGGCCGGACATAAATAGGTAAATATACTGATGCAAAAGGCTGCAGGAACTTCGTCGTGGCGATGGTGACGCCCGTCGCCATCTACAGCATCGGATGGCGATATTACATCGTGTTCGCCGCCATTGCAGCCTGTGTCCCCGTGTCGGTGTACTTCCTGTTTCCCGAGACGACCGGCCGTAGCCTCGAGGAGATCGACCTCGTCTTCAAGCAGTCCCCCTCTGCATGGTCTGCTGTCCGCTTCGAGAAGCGACAGCGGCGCACCGGCGTGCCGCTGAGGGAGATCGAAGAGAAAACCCACAATATTAGTGGCGGGACCGAGCATGCCGAGTGCTAGTCGAAGTTACGAAATACTACTATTTCTAAGCAGAATGGCTGGATTGGCGGACTAAGACTGAGACTGGACGGATTAACTACCTAGACCTCAGACACTAGCTATTGTGGCTTTATGATGTAAACAGGTTGGATATGGGCTTACCACGACGGCAGAGAACATCGCAGGAGTATTTTGCTAGCCCACCGTGTTCGTACCGGTACCAGTATGCTTCCCTTCATGTTTGTCAAACGCGATGTCGGCTTATATATAAAGGAAATTACCACAGGGGAAGTCGCCGCCAACATTAGGGGCCTATTATATTGTGGTGGTTATTGGGCTATTTTCTCGTACCGGATTTCAACAATCTAGGTACCTACCTACCTACCTACTCGGGTTGTTTCGCCGAAGTTCTTTAAACGGGGGCAACCAAGTCGTATAGCCCACGCCCACGTCTCGGAAATCGAGTAGTACGGGGGCAAATAAAAATATTGAGAGCCCGGCTTTTGAGATGTCACAACTAGTAAGTGCTTCAAAGACGGCGACAATCAACCACCGGTACCATCTCACCCCGCATGGTAATGTAGGTAGCCTAAGGTTAATACCCGAGAGGGTATTTCCTGTGAATAACACGAAGAAATAAAGAAATAAATAAATAAATACCTAGGTACGTCTAAGCGTTTCCTAGGCGGGCGGGTAAGGGGGCGGTAAGTACCTACCTAGGTAGGTATGTACCTAGGTAATATCACGACGACGCCACATGATATCTTCAATCTGAAGTTCGACTTGGAGCGATAGTGAGCCCCTTCCATTCAATCCAGGCACTAATTTACGACGAAAGATTCTCTTGGTATTTTCCATGTTGACATGCATGTATTTTCCACTTAAGTGTTTCTGACTCAAAGCACGATAACTGTCTGATTTGACAGTGATGACAGATATAAAGAGAATGGGTGTTGGTTGTGAGTTGTCGGCCTGCAGCATTTTCGGGGCTTGCGTCTTGGACCGTTGGCTAGCGATTTTATGGGTACCTAAGCGCTGGACCGTAATTGGAGAAGAAGGGGGGGGATGGGGAATTTGGGGAATTTGGGAGGGAGACTTCCAGGAGGTTAGGGTGGTTTGCTACAGGCTTTTCTTTAGTGGGGTCCGCGCTTATTGGGTGGCTGTTCGAGCTACTGGAAGAGAACCATCGCCAGAGAGTCAACTCTCCAGAAGAAGGGGAAAATGAGAGGGAAAAAAATAATCAAAATAAAATGAAGGAAACACAAGCTCGGCAAACACAGCCTCGACGCTGACGCATACAACCCATACTCGACTAGACCACCACCTTATATGACCCTATTGATCCTATTATTCAAGTTGACCCTTTATAAAAAGACCAAGACAAATACCTACCTACCTATAGCCCACGTCGTTCGGATAATCGGATTGTGCGAGGTAACTCGTCTGGGTTACGACGTCTCAGCTTCTACTTTCTTGGCCCATCCCGGGATGGTAAAATAGTGCGATCTCTTGAGGCGAAAAGAGAGAGAAAGAGGGAAAAGAAAGAAACGCCAATTCCAAAACTCCTAATCGATTTAACAACTATTTATATTTAGTTTCAACTTAGCATCACAGTCGAACCTTGAGTTGCCGGACACCGCTTCTCGACACGGGGTGCTGCCATCAAATAAACTTCACTGTCTTGGACTTTCAGTATTAAGGAAATTTCCAGACACCTAGGAGACACCCTTCCGTCTTCGTTCTCCATCCTTGTCAATCGCAGCTATTATGACAGGGTGATTCACTTTTACAATTATAGACGGTATTTCGCGGATTGACTTATTCATTCAAATTCCAGCACTTGGCGGAATCGGATAACAACCACCAAGTATGGACGAGCACGTAGAGGGGCGCTCGCTAGCCTCGCTCAACTACCTGGCCGCCAATCCGCCTCAGTACCCGAAGAAACCAAGTGAGGAAAAGCAAGATCCAATCACCCTGTACATTTCTAGAGTACCAGGCACGAGGGGTAGGCCTTAACAACACATGACTCGAAACCTCTTTGCAGTCTTAGTCTAACATCCAACCCAGACATTATCCTCTCAACCCTGAAGCCGCAGGTCAAGAACGTTACAGCAGAAGATGTGGCTAGTTCTTTCTATTATGTCCATCTGAACACGCCGGAGGACGACACTATCGTACCTCCTCCCAGCCAGTCCAAGCCTTCGTCGTCTCCTAGAACGAGCGAGGAGAGCGCGAGGTCGGGGAATCAGATCCATAGGAAACCATTACCAGGCACTTCGAGCCTCGCTTCGTCGCGAGCAGAAGATAACCTGCCACCACCTCCGTCTGGCAAGGAGAACCAACCGAATCCTGGCACGACGCAGCTCCCGGTACGAAAGCCGATCCAACAGCCTGGCTCATCGGCCCCTTTATCCCAGCGGTTTGCATCTTCTCAAGTCCCACCGTCGTCGGGTCCCGTTCAGCGGAAACCTTTAGGCTCTAGACCAGTTACTTCAGAAACGCCCGAAAGGAGTCTGCCGCCAGTACCAATTCAAGATCAATCACCTAACCACCAACCCGGGTCAAATATCGACCGGCTCCCTCCGCCACCAGCAGGACTTAGCGAGCAGCCAACGGCGCAGCAATTTGCAGATCCGTTTGCCGCCCCATTCGGCGACGGCCGATCGCCGTCCCCTAAATCTCCCTCTAAGCAACGGCCGTTCACTCCCTTCTCATTGACTCTCATAAGGAGGGATCCGAGTTCGGGGCAGCAATGGAACGTCGGAAAGGTAGCATCCTTTCAACTTGAGAACCCGGAGCTCATCAGTAATGAGAGGCATCACCACCCATCTCCGTCGATTATGATACATCTGGAGACGTCCGGATACGCCAAATTTCGAGGCTTGCCGACCCACCCGCCCGCTGATATAAGGTCGAGCTTTGACGTGCGTCCCGGGAGCGCGTCTTCTATATCGCGACTCCAGATACCCGAAGCTAACGGACCTAGCACCAACTCGAACGCTTTCGAGCGTCAAGTCATGATGGTATACTCAAAATCGTTCGCTGCGAATCTACGCGACAAATTTCACCAACACCATCGAAGTCACTCGGACGAGGACCGGTCGGCCTCTCCCAGTTTTCGGGTCCAGCACGGCCGCCACGGCAGCGCAGCATCGATGGGATCCTTCGGCGGGGAATTTGACGGAGGCGAAGCCCCCGTTATTACCCAGCCAGCACCTGGCCTCAAGCCACGCGGCTACATGTTCTACAGCCCGTGGGGCGGTCGCTGCGAGTTCGTCACCGGGAATGCCGGACGGAGCCTCAAATGTAGACACGTCCTACCCACGTACGGCGGTCCCGTTTTTAACCCCCTCGTAGACGCACCCGAGGCAGGGAACGGAGGCCGCAAGGTCAAGGGACAACCAATCAGCGAGTTACGGTTCAACCTACCTAGCAGCGAAGTATTTGCGGAGAAGAGATCTACGGAGGGAGGTGCCAGGGCCAGAGATCAGCTGCAAAGCCAGTTTGCCAAGGTGGTCCATAAGGCGCAAGGTCTCGACTACGACGAAGATGGGGAATGGCACCTCGACCTGAGTCTAGGCAGGGAGAAGGCAGGCGGCGGAAATAGGGGGAAGAGAGCGAAGATGGGGAAGCTGATCGTGTTTGACGAGGGCCTTAAGATGCTGGACCTTGTTGTGGCAGCTAATGTGGGAGTCTGGTGGACCGCCTGGGAACGGACGTATTAGTAGGTGTCGTCGCGGTTTTGGCTTGCGCCGCGGCTGCGATGCTAATACTAAAGGAAGAAAGGAAAGGAAAGGAAAGGGGAGGGAGGGGAGGTTAGCCGAAACAGTAGGAAAAATCAGGGGCGATGAAGACCACACAGGAAGACGATGTATAGACCGATCTGCATGAGATACCAGAGGCATACCCAGGATCGGCGCTCCGGAAAGTCGCACGATGAGTTCAAATATAGTTGAGATCAAATTCATTATCGCAAATAGAAGCTTGAGATACGCAGGCTTCGCTATTCGAAGGCTGCAGCGAGGCATAAGGAATGGCTGTACACGTTATAGTGGCCGTGGACCAACTAGCTTTCACAACATATCCGTACGACCTCCTTTTCTTTCTTCGCTCATTTAGCTGATGGGGTTATCATAGTTCAGATTGTACGGGATTTAGACGCAAACCGAACATAAAATTACCTAATGACCTCTTTCCATTGGGTTGTTCAAGACGCGATATCTCGTTTATTGATATACCATAGTATGTTCATTTACGGAGAGGAAAAGGGGGGCGAGGGGTAAAGGTTGCGGACGAGTGAGACTCTCGGTAAAGAGGGGTGTGGTATTGTGGCTAATACAAGCGTCGACGAGGCTGTGCGCATTCTTACAAGCCACACCATCTTTTAGAAAATAAGCGCCGATGCGATCGGAACTTGTAGCGTAAACGTAACCAATTTTCCTGAATTTCTTAGAGACCTGAGGTTAAGAAGGTAGAAAACAGGGTAGAAGAAACAGCAGTCGACCATGTTTCCGACATTTGTACGAAGGATGGCGGAAATTCCCATGGCCCCAAAACTGAGGAATGCGATGACTCCGCCCTCGCCCGCAGCTTATATCAGTCCGTACAAGCCCAAGAAAATCTGGCCGCCCGACTTCTCCAAGCTCTCCGAGAAGGAGCAATTCCGCTTCGAGCGACGGTACAAGCGAAGAGTGAAGCTTGCGACCGCGAGGCCCCGATGGGATAAGTTTGTTCGCCTAGCACAGCTGTTTAGCGTGACTTGTAAGTCCAAAGGGCCACGACTAAACTTGCAGGAGGCACGGTTTAACGAATGTCTGTATTTACTGTAGCTGTTCTGATCTACTCGGTCTTGTTCATGGACTGGGAAACGGAGGCGCAGCCCTTCCAAGGAGTACGTCAGACATCTCACGCTACACCTCTCCATTCTTACATGATCTAATCCGTGCATCCAGGTAAGAGACACGTTCTGGGGTGCGTTCGGCGCGTTCTCTCGCGAGAAGAGATACGAGAGGCAAAATCCAGACATACAAACCATCACAAATCCAAAGTAACCATTTTCCTGCGCATATTTACGAGTCTCGCATTGCATGGGCGGGAGTTTTGGGGGTTGGGGGGGTTAGGAAATACCCACTTGATGTTAGCCTTGTAACCATATAGAGTCGGCCTCTCCCACTAAAACACGATGATACTTCTCCCTATCCGACCATTGTCCCCATATGCGTAACCGTATGAAACTCCGGACGCCTTACCTAGTCCATGCATGCGCGGAATTTACCGACCAGGCCATACGAAATGTCCGCCCACGCCCAGCCCGGCGCCCAGTCCCGTGCCCCTAGATTCGTTGACGGGTCGCTTCGTAATGGTGCCCTGAGCCCGCACGCCGGCGACTATGCGGTCTAGGTTGGTCTCGATGACGACGCCCCCCACGATCATCTCGCTCAGGGCCGCATGGAGGGTCTCGAAGTTGAAGATCAGGTCCAGCTCGCAGACGTTCTCGAATAACTTGTCGAGCGACTCGACGTACACCTGGATCAGGTCGAGCAGGGCCAGGGGGGACTCGGTCGACGTAGAGATTACGATGAAGTAGAGAGTGGCGTAGTGGCGGTAGGTGACGAGGGAGGGGACGTCGTTGTGAGGCTCGGACGCGGACTGAGAGGTGCCCGAGGCAGCGAGGAGAGGCGGCAGGGGCAGGAAGTTGCACGCTCCATCCGGTCGGTTGGACACCAGCGTGAAAATCTCGGAGATGAGGCGCTGCTGGATGCTGGTTTCCTGCGGGTAAGGATTGTTAAGATCGATCGGATGGACTCTGGAATGATCGAAGTTGACCCAGGATCATCAGCATAAGCTTAGCTTACCAGCTGAGTATAGAACTTGGTCAGCCTAGGTTGGCCCTGGCCGTTAAAGACCAGTACTGCGTTTATCATCACGGGCCCTGTAGCGAAATCATTGGCTAAGGTGCGTGTTTTACAAGAAATTGGGAATATAGTACGTTGGATACCAAGGTAGGCAAGGTAATGTACCTACCTATGTATGGAGAGGATGTGGAAGGGGGAACGAGATGTAGGTTGATTGATCGATTAACCTGAGGTAATGTACCAGGCTGATATGGAGGAATGGTGGGGCAGAATTTACGATGGGCTGAAGCGCCATGAGAGAAATGATATGTTGACCGCCCTGGTGTTACGAAAGTGGCTGTATGTGCTTACGTACAATACAATGGAGCACTTCTGCGGTGACAGTACCTACCTACCTATATTATATATGTATATGTCCATGCGTGTGGCTGTGTGCGCGCATGCACGGCTGGGGGCACCGCTGTGGTGGTACCCAAAGAACTCGAATTACCTAACATACCTAGGTACATGTATGTATATAGTAGACACCCCCTTTCTTCCCCCACCCCCAAAGAGTGGTACCTATCAGGCCCCGGCTTAAAGGTTTAAATGCGCTGAGCGCCGGAACCCAGATTTCCGCGACTTTTTCTTCCCCCACCTCCTCATCCTTTCTCCCATCTCTTGGGACTGGCTTCAACTTACGCGCCTCCTCTTCCTCCCATTTGGTTTGGGACTGCTCGTGCCGTTCGTAGAGGGACGGCACCCGAAAAATCAATCTAGACTCGGGACAAGGTTACTTTACCATATCATCATGGCAGCAGTCACAGCATCGTGCGTGTTCTGCCCAAGGCTCACCTACGCCAGCTTCTGTCCGTCGGAGCGTAGACGGCCTTTCTTCTACTCAACATAATTCCCATGATTGGAGGAGTTCCGCCTTAGGGCCGGCGGATCTCTTCTCGTCATTGGGGGGTTCGATTGCAACCGAGCCCCAAGTTGGAGATTGGTCCCTAGGATTAGACGGCGGCGATATTATTAATGGTGTAGACTGGTCGCTCCCCGGCTTCGACGGGGTTAACGATTCTCTTATTTTCGACGGCGACGCGAACAGCAACGGACGCTTGGATGGTTAGTTTCTCCTCCCCGTGGGAAACCCTCTCTACGTACGTTCTTTGTCGCTGACAGCTGACAGCCTCAGACACGCTACTCGGTTGCGAGTCGAGCCCGGATCTTCTATTCAACCAACCTACAGATTCTTACATGCCACCAGACCAACACGCCGGGCTTGGTCTGCCCATCCCACCGTCACCAATGGCCGAGTCTTCCTCCGGCCAAAGTCAGTCCGTCAAAACTCGGGGTCGCTCGCCAAATGTCGATCCAATTACGGCTCTCAAACGCCAGCGCAATAATGTTGCAGCCCGCAAGTATCGACAGAAGCGAATTGACCGGATCAACGAGTTGGAGACGGAGCTTCGAGATGTCAAGCAGGAGCGGGATGAATTGCGACTTCGTCTTGCTCGACAGGAAGCCGAGGCGGCGGCATTGCGGACCATGCTACAAATGAACTCTGGGAAGGGCGGGACAAGTCAGCAAAGCTAGGTAGCGTATCTCGAGTGTTCTAATAGTCCAACAAAAAAATATAAAATGTTTCTCAGACGATGTCGGCTCGTTCTTTTCCCCATTGGCATTTGTCCCGTAACGGAACCGCAGAATTTCGTAGGCTGAGGGAACGTAGTTGTCATCTTGGTTGAAGGGGGGTAAAAAAAAAAAAGAAAGAATACGGATTCAGCATACCACGGTCTCAAGTTCGGAGGCACAGCTCAATTCAAGTGCTACGCATTCTAGCCGTATTGATTTCTACGTGGATTTCTATATACAGAACGTCCTCTCGTTGCTCGTCTATTTATCCTATTTCCTTAACTAAAGTCTACGGTTCTCTTGCGACGCATCGCCATGAATAGTATCTGAGTGAAAGTGATTCATAACGAGCATCGAAACCTTCGGGCCAGAATGGTGAGTGGGATTTTCCCTAGCCATTGTCCTTCACGAGTTCGGCAGTAATAGTATCGTAGGTCGTACCTCTGGTTTCATGCTGGTTCATACTGATTTAAATCGATTCATAATTGACATGGGGTGAACAATTATGATTCATCCTTGGCAGCGGGTCGTCGCACTGCATATTGGGTCTACTCAACTCTACTCAGCAAGATTACAGCGCCCGCAAGATAAATACCTACCTAGGTACCTACCTAGGTAAGCAACGCCAGGCTCAGTCCGTACCCAGTATTCGACGGCCTAGGTAGAGGTATTCTATTGAACCGAAATTCGCACGGCTATTTTGTCTTAGACTGTTATCCTCGATTCTGTATGAATAGGGCTATGTGGATACCCTATATATTGTATTGTACAATAATCCGTACAATACGATACTTTGTTTTTATAGTGCTAAGCCTCGAGTTACCAAGATTAACCATAACAAGGGTCGAAGCTTGAGGGTCTACCCGCCGGTTAACCCGGCAGACTTCTGTACCTATAGGTCCCGGGGGTAGAAAGTAGTAGCGCGTTCCACAGCCCCATTTTCTACCAAATATAACTAGAAGGTATATCCTTACATAAATTTATATGTAAAGATACAAATCTTCGATGTGGTGGTAAATTCGCCCCTCCTTAAATATTATTTTTTTTTAAAAAATTATATATATAATATAAAATTTTTAATTAATTATAAAACTTTTAATTTTAAAATTATTTAAGTCGTAATTATATTAAAAAAAATAAATTTAAACGTTTAAATTAATTATATAAAAAAATAGCGTTTTATAAATATTTTATCGTCGATAAAAATTTAAAAAAAATTATTATATAAATAACGTAATTTTATAATTCGAAGGTTATTATAAAAGTTTTTAACGAATTTAAATTAAAAATTTAATCGTATTATATCGAAAAATTTTTTAAAAAATTAAAAATATAAAATTTAATATTATAAAAAATATAATTTCGAAATTACGTATATATAATTATTAAAAATTATTAACTTTAATCGTATTTAAATTTAAAAAATTTTTATAAAATTTTTAACGTCGAAAAAAAAAATACGACGGTTATATATAAATAAATTTTTTAAAAATCGAAGTTATATTATTTTTTTTAAATATAAATCGATTAAATTATTAAATTTTTTAATTAAATTTTTAATATTTAATTTTTAAAATTTTTTAATACGATTTTACGATAATTAATTATATTTTAAAAAAATTAAAATTCGAAAAAAAAATTAAAAGTTATACGAAATTTTTATTAAATTTTAAAAATAAAAAATATCGTATTAAATTATATTAAAAATTTTTAAAATATTAATTTATATCGAAAATATAATTAAAAAAAAACTTTATATTTAACGATAAAACCTATTATATAAATTAATTATATTTTCGAAAATTTATTACGATATATTAATTAAAATCTAAAGATTTTTTCGAATTTTTTCGCGATTAAAATTATAATAAATAAATGTTTTAAAAATTATTTTAAAATAAAATAAAAAGTTTTTATTATATATAATTTAAAAATTAAAGTAAAATTACGATTAAATAATATTACGAAACGATTTTATTAAAAATAAAAGTATTTTTAAATAATTTATTTATACGAATTGTTTTTTAATACGATAAAATTTTTTTTTATATCGTTAAAAAAATTTTTAAAAAATTAAATTATTTAAAAATTTATATAATTAAATAATCGTCGAATAATTTTAATTTAAATTTTATCGAAAACGTATAAATATAAATAAAAAATTAATTAAAATTAAATTACGATTTAAAATTATTAAACGTTTAATAATTAAAAAAAATTATTTAAAAAATTTAAAAAATAATATTAAAAAATTTTTTAAAAATTTTATTTTTTTTAATATATAATAAAATTCGATTATATTTTAAATCTAATAGAAAATAATAATAAAGTTTTAATTTTTTATTTAATTATCGAATTATTATACCTTTACATATAAATTTATATAAAAAAATACCTTTTAATTATGTTGGGTTAAAATATAAGGCTGTAGAGCGCGCTACTACTTTCTACCCCTGCGACCTGTACCTAATTTATATATAAGTACCTAGGCATGTACTAATGTACCTATGTCAATGTACTTAACTGACAGTTATAAACGCTTCTCAACTCATCAGACATTCGTACGTGGGTAACCACGGCCCGTATCTCGAATTAGATATCTATCATCCCATTGTTCTAACGTTTTATTACCAAGCCACTACCTACCTAGGTAAATTTAATAGCATATTGAGATCGGACAAGACCTAGCACAGGTTAAGAGCTACGTATAGCTAGTATCGGTCGTCAGATACCCGTATATATAGGTAAGTACCTATACATGTATATACCTAGGTACCTAGGTACCTAGGTACGTGTAGGTAGGTACATGTAGGTAGGTACATACCAGAGTTGCGGTGGATAACGTCAGACACAAGTTCCGTTATCTAATTCGTTCAACCCCTGCCGCGCTAAGGAAGGCAATCCCAATTCCCCTGCTCGGATCTCGAAAGGGAGAGATAAGTGAAATTCCCCAACTTCAACTTCCAACGTCGGTATCCCACCCCAACCCCATACCTAGGTATTTACCAACCAGCCCATATTCGTGCAACCGTAAGCCAGTCAGCCGCAGCCCGGCGTCGAGCCATGGCTACCTCATAATGGCTGGATATGGCGCAATACGTATTGTATGCACATCCATCCACGGACGTGGTCGTAGTCCTCACTTACCACTTCGACCCTCGGTGAGGTTAGCTCGGCGCCGATTCCGTTCTATAAACCCTTGTCCCAACCGAACCGGATGCAATTGAGTGCAGTACTAAGTGCATTCATCGTATTGTACGAATCCCTTATATCCGCCGTCCTGGCCTTTGCGTAACGGCTCGCCCGTCCTTCCATCGCCATGAGCACCGAGCCGCTTCTGGCCTCATCGCGTCAGCCCCAGAGGTACTCGGATATGGGTAACCAGAATGACATCGAGGGCAGCATCCTCGAATCCTCTCCATACGACCAGGATGACCACTCCGCTGACCTGGTTACCGCGACAGAGTCACGCTCTCTGTCGCGTGGCCTTGCCCAGCGCCATCTTTCTATGATAGCCATCGCCGGCGCCGTTGGCACGGGACTGTTTCTCGGGCTCGGCGGCGCTATTCAAACCGCCGGCCCGCTCGGAGCCCTGCTAGGATATGGTATCGTCGGGCTCATCGTGTGTGCCGTGACGTTTGCTCTGGGCGAGGTGGCCGCCCTGCTACCTGTAACAGGCTCGTTCGTCCGGCACGCCGAATTCCTCGTAGACCCGGCCCTCGGCTTCGCCGTAGGCTGGAACCTAGTGTACGGCGCCGCGCTGTCGATCCCGAGCGAGATCACGGCCATCTGTGTGCTCTTCACCTTTTGGACCGAAGACGTCCACCCCGCCGCCTATATCATGAGCTTCATCACTCTGACATTTTTGGTCGGCATCGCCTTCGTGCGCGTCTTCGGGGAGATCGAGTTCATCTTCGCCCTTCTCAAGGTTCTACTCATTGTCTTTCTCATCGTCTTCGACATCGTCGTTGCCGCTGGAGGAATACCCGGCATTCCCGCCACCGGCTTTAGGTACTGGCACGATCCGGGTCCTTTCGTAGAGTACATTACGCCCGGTAACCTGGGTCGCTTTCTCGGTTTCTGGAGCGTGCTGGCTAGCGCCGTCTTCTCGTTCGCCGGCGTCGAATCCATAGCCATGCCAGCAGCCGAGCTACGGAACCCGCGGCGCTCGATTCCGCGGGCTTGCAAACGGGTCTTTATCCGCGTGCTACTCTTCTACATGCTAGCTATTTTCGTAGTCGGCTTGCTGGTAGCCAGCGACGACAAGCGGCTCAACGATTCCTCGGGTACTGCCGCTCAGAGTCCATTCGTCATTGCGGCCTCTGCCGCCGGCATCACTGCCATCCCGAGCGTCGTCAACGCCGTAGTCATTACGTCTGCTTGGTCGTCGTCAAACCAGACCCTACTATCTGGCACACGCGTGCTATACGCCTTGGCTCTGAAAGGACAGGCACCTCGCGTGTTCCTTCGCACTACTTCTTGGGGCACTCCCTACGCCTGCGTGCTCCTATACACGGCCTGCATGTTTTTGAGCTTTCTCAGCCTTGACTCGAGCGCGTTGACCGTATTCTGGTACCTTGTCGACCTGACGGCCGCTAGCGTCTTAGTCTCGTGGATAACGATTTTAGTCAATCATATCAGGCTCAAAATGGCCGTGACGAAGCAAGGCATCCCAACGACCCGCCTGCCATGGCATAACTGGTGGTCTAGTAAGTTACGCAGAAACATAAACATATACCTATATAAACGGACATCGTGCTAACCATAGTACCCCTCCAGTTTACACCTCCATCTTCGCACTCTTCATGTGCGTTCTCATCTTATTAACGAGCGGCTTCGAGGTCTTCACTGCAGGGAACTGGAACCCTAGCGGCTTTATCTCTGCTTACCTGTATGCCCCCCCCTCTTGTTCTTTCTATGATCATCTGAGGTGCTTCCGAGCCATAGGATGCTAACATATACCTCCTAACGTAGAGATATGCCACTCGTACTTTGTGCTTATTTGATATACAAGTACACCAAGAAGACCAAAATTGCCCCCCTCAAGGCCATACCTCTTGAGGACGCGCTTCAGCAGGCAGACCAATATCCTGACGAGCCTCAAGAGAAGTCGGAAGGCTGGAGGCGCGCGATTTCTTGGCTCTGGGATTAATTACATCAGTTGTTAATAATAAAGCGATGAATAAGTCATGTTACCGAAGTTTCTTGTGACTTTAATAACCCGGGGTTACGTGCGCAGCTCAGGTATGTCTTTGCAATAATTCTTCGGCTCCCACACATACCCATGAACCCCTCGGGTTTTCTGTCATGCCATCATCCTGGCATTAAGGGGAATCCCTTCCCATTACTCACATAAGCTCCGCTTAAATACCAGCTCCAAGCACCCACTAAATAGATGTTCAAGCGGTGGTGATTTTGATATACCCGGTGAACTCACCCGGGTTCAGCGGCTCGCCCGTCGCCATGTTATTGCTATTAGGCCCTAACAGCCTCAGATAGTAGTACTCCCCTGCTTCCGTCGTGTTTTGGTAGTTGAAACCCCAGGTCGTGACGTTGACAGCCCCTAGATACACCCCCGGCTGCGTTACCCCGTCCACGAAATGTGAGTCTAAGCTTTGTTAATATATTGGTCTGGTGGCGGAAATTACTAATCCGATAACGGTCCCGCCCTACATGGCCCGGAAAAGGGGTGACAGGTCGTGGAGGAGGTTGATCACATACTAAGTATAAACACGTATTAGTATTCGCGAAATACCTTATATGGCAAGCCCGTACACCTCTCTCCTATCTAGGATAGAACACTAGGGCATACATACCATATCTCAAGGTGGTAGTTAGGGTCGGGCAGATCCGGAAGGCCGAACCCAAATACGGACTCGGCGGGCGTCCCAGCCGCGATTAGAGTCTGCCACCGTACGCCTTGGAACCCCATATCCAGCTCCGCCTGAAGAGTACCGTTACCGCACCTCATAGGCGCCGGGTCGGCATCCCTTGTCTTGTTCTCGGCTGTCGGTATCACCATCTACAATATATAGGTGATATATATCAGTCCGGGCATCCATACCGAGCTCTGCTACGAGCCCAAACAAATAACTTAGGACTAGGAGGCTTGGTCGGTGGGTAGGGTATCGTTTAGTGAGAAGGTTAGAGAGGAAATTTCATACGAAACCCCAGCTTCCGCCTCCGACAGCGATCGCGAATTTTGGGATGAACCGGAAACCGTCCAGGTTTGTACCGCTCGAGTCGGCAACAACACGAAGGGGCCCTGCGATACCAGTTGTGCTATTATATCCAGGGTACGCCGTGCAGCCGCTTGCGAGAGGTACTGTGGTCACGTTCGGCGTCGCGAATGTAGAGGCAGCTCGCGTTAGAAGGAGAGCTAATGTCATGTCGGCGAGTATATTTCGAATCTTAGCCATAGCTCTATACTCTAGCCGTATCTATCTTGCTATTTGCCTAGTGTTAGGCGAACTATGTCTAACACTAGGGGTGGTTAGAGTCCGTTAGATAGTCGAGTGAAAGGCGGGTAGATCGAGGTGGTTTCCCTAAACGCGAGGGTGAGCTATTAATATATTCTTTCTCGTCCCCTTTCCTGGGCCGTATACGAAGGCCGTGGTCCCGTATTAAGTCCCTCGATTAGGGTATAACGTTTTCGATCCCGAGTCTATGTAGGTACCTAAAGCTAGAGCTCTTCCTAAGACGGCTAATTCGATATGACCAATAAGGGCCTACATACAAATTTATTATGTACGTTCTCGGCGGTTTCCTCCTCCCGCGTCCCGGTTATATTATAAATTAATTCGGTATATAGGCATGATAGATACTCATATGACATACTTTATTCCTAGCTACTAGCGAAAATGAGGAAGTCGACCTATTGTAAACTATCTTTCCAACATTAAGAGCATTACGTTCTCGAACAAGGTTTAAAACTAGCTCTGATCTCATGTGGCTTACAAGATTAAGGTATTAAATTTTTCTTCACAAATATCTGAACGCCTAGAATGAACGTCTTAATCCGTCGTAGATAATAAAGTCAACGCTTCTCTAAATGACCAAGGATCGACGGAGCAGGTCAGTCCTAAATTTATCGACGAATTCACCCCATATTTCGGTAGACTCTTTCTCTCGAAGTATTCATGCCTTCTGAGCAGGTTTCTAGTCGGACGCCTCGCTCTGGGGCGCTTAGATCAGACGATCGGTAGGCCCGGCCTACCCGGGACAGGCGAGTTATTCCAGCCAGGTCCCATTCATATTGGCCTACTTTAGAGGTCCCTTAGAGTAGTTGAGACTAGGAGCGATCCTCGACCTAGCTAGTTTAAGTTGCTATACCGGTATATAATAAGGCACGTCGCCCCGGCCCGGCCTTCCTTTACACAGTATCCAAATTCGACCTGATTCAGAAATCCGATCTTCAATCTCCCCAGTTGGTGGTTTGTAGTTGCTACAGGGTGATCCTGAGGACTCTAAGAGAAATGGAAAGATTTTTAAGCGTAGACAAGGCACTTGGAGTTCCTCTAATAGATCGGTTCAGGAAATGATAGAGCGATCTGCCGGAGCCTAGGTTGAGTTACCACGCTCCTTCTATTGAGTTGATCATGGCTCGACGTTTAGCTCGGGTTGAACCTATTGCGGAATAAATCTCATCACTATTACGTATAAAAAATTTCCGTGTCGAGTAAAGAATTTCCATACTCTCAATACACCTAATGGGCTAGGGTTATGAGCTGCTTTACTTGATCTAACACGAGGTCTTAAGTCGGGATAAACAGACGCGATACCTACGACTTTCTACAGACCTGAAGCCATTCCATCACAGCTATATGACACCAGATATGGCACATCTCCCGGCCATCCACGGCAGTGTCCGGCGGTGCCAGTAAAGCAGATATTGTTGTAGGCCTTTGGGGCCGCGGTGGCACACGCAAGTAAGCCATCCGAAAACTTTTGGCTTCGTGGTATCTCGCTTAATGTAGCAGCTTCTTCCGGTGCTGAGGCCGTAATAATTCTCACAGCTACGTGCCTCTTCAGTCAGATAGATCATATGGTAACCGGAGGCAAGTTATAGATGCGCAGTGCGCCATCAAACGTCTCGCTAGAATAACCTAGTGACGTTCCGGGGACCTCCGGTACTAATTCCATTTTGCGCTTCCATAGAATTTCGTTTCGTTTTTTTGAGAATACAAACCTCCTGCTCTCTGATATTTGGAGGATTATAGGACAAGCCTGCTAGGGGAAGCACTCCGTTCTCCGCGTCTTGATTCCTAGACGGTGCCAGCCTTTACTGACCCGTAAGAATCGGCCGGATTCTAACGTCACGAGAAATCAAATGTTAGACTAGGACCGAGGCATTCTAACCTGACAGTAGACGTTTTACTAAGTATTTACGAGCGCCGTATCCTCACGCTCTTATAAATACCGGCGATATCACGGTGACCCCAGGGCCTTTTTCTATTTCTATTGTGTATTCGTCCTAATGAAGATTCTCCGACAACTTCCATCATGAAAGTCCGCGCTGGAGTCCCGGAGCGATTAAACTAATCCAACAAGGTCGTTAAATTCAGTATCACCGCCTACCTAGGGTACCTAACTTAGAACTGCTTAAGCGGTATGTCCAATTTCAACAACTTTTTGGCATTTCCGAACGCAAACATATCCAACTCTTCCTTTGATAAAGTGCCCTTCTCAGCGAGTTCTTGGAGGTACACCAGACCCTCGTGGTTCAGGTTGAAAGGCGTGTCGATGCTGTACAAAACCCTGTCCTTCTTCGTCACCTTCATAAGCATCTCCAAAACCCTCACGCTGAATACGTTGCTCGTCGTAACCCATATGTTCCGGTCCCACACCTCACTGAAAGGTCTGTTCCCGGTGTTGTTGAAGAAAGGTACTTTGTCCATCCTATCAATCATCATGGGAAGTAGCTCGCCCACATGTCCGATTATAAGCTTCAGGTGGGCGAAGCGACTGAAGAGACCCGCTGAGTAGAGCTTGAGAATATGAAGCCCGACGTCTTGGTGCCAGCCCCAGCAGCCGCCGGCCAGCGCCTTCTCGATGGCAGGAGAGTAGTTACCGCTATATAGGCCTTTCTTCACAAAGTCGGGCGGCGGCGCTGGGTGAATATAAATCGGTACATCAAGACGCTCGGCAGTTTCGAACACGGGCCAGAAGCGCTCATCGTCGTAGTTGGTCATGTCCCCAAGGTGGCTATCAATCATAGCGCCGAGGAGTCCCAGCTCTTTAACGCACCGTCCCAGCTCTGCGGCTGCCTTGTCGGGATACGCCATCGGGAGGGCCGCGAAGCCACCGAGGCGGCTAGGGTGCTTCCTGATGGCGGCGGCCATTTCGTCATTCGCTTTACGGCAGCTTTCCGGATTGAAGTTACTCATACCTGGTAAATGGGAGATGACCTGGAACGAAATGTGGCCCTTATCCATGTCCGCTATGCGGCCGGTCGAGTGGTCCTCTAAGGCCACTTGCGCGTGGGGAAACAGTTTCGTTATGCCACTGTGGAATGGGTGATCGCTACCGAGTGACGGGAATACGGCATGCTCTTCGAGCGTGATGGAGAATGATGGCGCGGACATCTTGCTGCAATCGAGCTTGAGACGAGTTTAGTTCAGCCTTACAACGCGCACGCGGGAATGGGAAAAAAAAGGAGGGAATATGAATACATAGGTACCTATTAGATATATATATACTCCCACTCTCGCCCTTTTCACGGAAACTGTGGTCTCCGAGGACATGACCGCCTTTCTAACTATTCTACCTCTCCTTCCACTTATCGGCATCGGACTGCCTTCTGTTCCAGCGGAGATTTCATGAATCGGGAGCGCGAGTGGCCGACCTGTCTGACTTGAATCTCCATCGAGTGTTGCCGTGGCGCCTTCTATCCAGCCCCGGACCTATCGTAATCGAGTAGCCGACGCCGCTTCATGCGAGATGAGGCCGATGGGTTGCAGTTGCAGGTGGCCATCGGACTTGGCTTATATTGACCGGACTAAAGCTGACGAAGTGGCTTCTTCCCGTAAGCTACTCAGCTAACTTGAAATTAATACTTCTTGCTTCGAGGCGGGGCGGCGAAGCCGTCCCGTGTAGCGCCGTGACACATTTTGATGTGTAACTTACCTAAGTACTTGAAAATGGAAGTCTTTGACCATACGTGTATTATACTTGATGAATTGATTCGTTTAACAGAATTTTGTGAGTTTATGAAGTTATTTATTTTAGAAACTTTCGTGACGGTACCTAGTCTAAAAGGATCATCGAAATCACCGACTTACTTAACTTATATTTTAATATTCGTTACTAATATATCGTAGGTAAATATTTTATAAATTTATTTTAAGTATAAATATATTTACTTCTTATTCAAAAAATAATTGAATTAGGGGAAATTCCGAAAAATAATATATATAATATTATAGGTTATAACGGGATCCTTTACGTTATCTCGGATTCAAAAGAAGATTTATCATAACTACCTATCATTCCAAGGCGAGGAGACAAGAGTTAAGTTCTAGCCAGATCTCTCATACATAATCCCCTAACGCGAGGTGAAACAATCCTTTATACAGGAGTATTGTTTAATAAATCGTAACAGGGTAAACAATTCCCAACACTCTCGATAGTGTAGTGAGGTAGCTCTAGACGTCCACCACGGAGAAGGGTTAAATGTGTGATCTTCAACCCACCACCCGCCTCTCCTTTGTGTAATTTCCCCTGGATTTTTCCCCTCACCTTTCTCCTTCTATCACCTGTTATCTAAGTTTTCTCTATAGCCCGTTTTATTTTACTTGCCGCTTCGTATTTCTTACGTGCGTTCTGAAGTGTACTGAATCTGAGATTCCTACGCGTAGGAAGACCTATTAGCCGCTCGGTGCTGTATTGGTATGTACCATGCAGAGAAGCACAGGCCACGTGGGGTTAGGCTACGGGACGCCAAGCCTTTTTCTTTTCCATGTATGACGGACTGATTTTTCAGTTTCGGCCGCGACGAGGAGGGAAGGAAGGAAAAGGAAAAACCGGAAAGAACGAAATAAAAAAAATAAACAAATAAAAATAAAAATAAAAATTAAGGTCCCCTATCATTTATTTTATTTCTTCATTCTTTCCAAAACCATCTGCATCGTCTCGGATCACGCGAGCCTATCCTCTCTATCGCTGCCTACCATTCCCTGCTGCGCCGGCTCAGCGCCCGTCACTGCCACATCGACAACCGCCTGTTCTCAAGCTGGATTGCACTGCAATTAATTGTTCCATGTGTGCGACACCCACCCAATCTCAAGCACGGTTTGCGAGGCCAAAGCCACGGCGGGAATCGAAACAACCAGAAGCAGCAGCACAATGCGGCAGAGCACATCTCTGCTGCATCACCAATACCCTTCAACCTGGATTCGGTAGCGCTCTTCACCTCCCATCCCACTACTCCCTCCTCGACCATCCGTCAATCTAGAAGGGACAAGCAACAGCAACAGCTACAGCAGCAGCAACTCCACTCTACCTTTTGGCCTCTGCGATTCTACGACTTGCGCCAGATCCTTACCGGCACTGTCTTCTCCCCGCCCCTACCCTCCTTCCCTTATAATATGTCTCTGCGCAATAGACCTATCATCCCCGCCCCCCCTCGCGTCATATCGCCGAGCCCAACGCCCTCCGAAGCACACGACAGCTCTCAAGACCCATACCTCGGCCCGGTTACGCGCTCCGCCGCTAGGCGCCGACAGGTGGGCGGCGTTGCGCTGCAATCTCATCCTCTCCACGAGGACGTCGACGAAGACTCGGATCCGGAGCTCCGGAGGGCCCGGACGAGATCCCGAAGCCCTATAAAATCTCGCAAGGTCAGCAGCTTTAGGTCCACCAATACCCCCCGCGCCTCCAGGTCGAAGCAGAAGGGGAAAGACGACGTCAGGATCAAAGAGGAAGTCAAAGAGGAAGTCAAAGAGGAAGTCAAAGAGGAGGCCAAAGAGCAGGCCTCCAACGGCCATCTCGCAATACCGACCCCTACCGTGTCTGGATGGGACTGGCGCGACTTCAGCCGTAGCCCGAGCCCTCTCGGGCTTATCCCGATACACCGGCACTTTAAAATATTCATCCACAAGCACGAAGTCCCGCGAAAGGCCTTGCACGTGTCTATCGGGTTCCTCGTCTACTGGCTCTACGTTAGCGGCACCCAGACCTCTTCGGTCACCCCCTTCTTGATGGGAGCCCTGATCCCCATTGCGGCTACGGATTACCTGCGTCATAAGAATGCGTCCGTGAATCGCCTCTATGTTAAGTGCCTCGGCGCCTTGATGCGCGAGTCTGAGTACGCCGGCTGGAACGGAGTCGTCTTCTACCTGCTTGGCGCCTGGGCCGTTCTTTATTTCTTTCCCAAGGATGTTGCGGTAGTGGCCGTTATGCTCCTTAGCTGGTGTGACACCGCCGCCAGTACTTTCGGTCGACTGTATGGGATATACACACCGAGGATTCGACGGGGAAAGTCCCTGGCTGGATCTTTGGCCGCGTTCGTCGTCGGGGTAGCTACGGCGGGCTGGTTCTGGGGTTGGCTTGCTCCGAGGACCGGCCCGTTCCCCGGAGACGAGGAACACCCATTCATGTTTAGGGGCTTCCTTAGACTTCCTGCATTCGTATCGAACGCGCTGGATCTCCCCGAGCCGCAAAGGGTTATCGGCGGCCCCTTCGCTGTTGGGCTGCTGAGCCTATGGTCGGGCCTGACTGCGGCCGGCAGCGAGGTGATTGACCTCTTTGGCTGGGATGATAATCTTACAATTCCCGTGCTTAGTGGCATCGGAATCTGGGGTTTCCTCAAGATTTTCGGGTAAGGGCCAGACGGCCTGGATAGGCTAGGCAATATAGTCTTTTTTACGAGGCTTTGGGTGCACGTAAAGTTTTGGGCGTTAGGAGCCGGAGGAACTGGATGCGGGAAAGCTTCGCGGTCGCTCTTGATAGACAGGTTACGACTAGACGTGACGGCGGACGGATATGGTAGATCTCAGCTCACCTCACATGACCCCAGGATTTCTATGGCTTACCTGGAGATATTTGCTTTTCTGCAGACACAAGAACCAGGCGGCGGGGGGAGAGTGCCGCGCGGACCTTTGATAGACATAGCCTTATAAGACGTTTCCCGATGCAGTTATTCGGGTTCAACCGACCACGATCGTATGAGATCAGTAGAGATGATTCTAACCCAGCCTAGGGCGCCGACACACTCTGCGGATTTGTCGCGGACCGGACTGCGGTGCGCCGCGCATGGCTCAAGTTTAGTACGCGAAACAAAAGGAATAAAAGAAAGAGGGCCGAGCAAGGACCGGTACCAAGGCCTTACTGACGCGGCCGCCGTTCTAATTTACGTCCGACTTACACAACATGATTCCACCACGAACTGCTGTTCGATGTTCTCAGACCAATCTCCCCTACCACCTTTCCCACCTACCTAAGGTACTGGAGGTGACTGCCTGTCGCACTTGAGATCTAAACTACATGCATACCATGTGGGAGAAACGTTGACGACCTTGGTTTAACAGCTCTCCTCCTTGCTTAAAATTGACGGGCCCGTTTCCAGATGCGGGTCAGGAAGCTGGCAAGGAAAAGTCAATGGTCGAGTGGTGATCAGGAATCCGCCACTCTAAGACGCAATCAACCCCTTTCGAGGTACCGTCAAGGCATACTATGTATGTGCTCGGCTCCATCCTCCATCCTATGAGAAGATGCCCCATCATCATCCGCGCGCAAGTCCTGCTCGACTGCATATCAATCCAGCCAGGCCCTGTAAGTTACCTCCGCGCGGCCAAACAACCACCTCAGTATCCCCACACCCTGTGCCGCCCCCCTTTCTACGTCTGTATGTATTGTACGTCTCTTGGGTTTAATACATACCTGGCAGGGACGTAGGTACCAGGCAGTGATGCCCTTCTCATTCGTACCCCCGATCGCAGATCGGCCCGTTAGCACATTAAATTTATGTAGGCCTTACTACACTATGTAGAATCAACGATGAGTTGTCAAGTTGTCTGACCCCCGAATCTGCACGCCCAAGGTAGGGTGCTTAAGCTGCGGCTTTATGTCATTCCAGCGCGCCTCATATCTTGTGCAACCGATCAGCTTCCCTCCTCGCGACACACAAGCACGCTCTTTTTACTCCTTATTTTCATTCTTATTGCTCATTCTATCGTTCGGGGTTTTTTTTTTTTTTTTTTTTTTCGTGAATGTCTCCAAACCGAAAATGCGTGGCATATCTTATCAGATGGGCTCTCCCCCTTTTTCTTTTTCTTTTATTCTTTCTTTTTCGTTTGCGATTTTGCGCTTTAGATATTTACGAACTCGGAAAACGCCATCAGTAGCCATAGCTGCCGTCGGAGCAAGTCGTATTCGCCGGACATTACATAGCTACCTTGGAGCTAGGCATTTCGCAAGCTTCTTCTCTGTCTGATCCAATGCCTTGGGATGTTTCCTGCGACTGGCCAGACGGGGATAGGCTCCCGAAGACATTCGCATGCCGTGAACGCACATCCTTCATCCGGTGTAACCGCGAAATCCAACTTGCGGATTATATTTGGTAACACTTGACTGGGTGGAAGGTAGGTAAGTAGGTATACATTGCTCATTTCTTTACTTGTAGGCAGTATATTTCGAATCCGGAAAACGTAACCCTGGCCCGCCGTCCTTTACTTCGCGTTCTCTCTCTCTCTCTTTTTTTTTTTAAAAAAAAAAGAAAAGAAAAGAACCGAGACCCGGAATGCCGGGTTACGAGCGTCGAGGTATGCTAAGACGCAGGTGTGCCGTCCGACTTTACTTAAACCAGGCTGGGCCGGTGGTCTTCAGGTGTGGGTATGGGTCTTCTTAATATCCATACCTTTCACCGACCGGAGCCTCGTTTTAACGGGATATAATATATCTTATTATTGAAGTTGAAGTCTCCAGTTCATGACATGCCGTACAACGGCCGATCTCTTTAAGTATAAGTGCCGTTTCCTTGCCCTAAGCACCCATTGCATACGTCCTGGACGCTTGTCCGTTTCAAACACCCCCGAGGATAACTTCTGCAGCCGGGACTATCTGGCTTATTCTATTCAGTAAGACGACATCGATCAACGGAGCTTAACCCGAAGGGGCGAATGGCGGTTTTCTCACACATCGAGACACCTGTGCCAGCGCATCATGCCTTATTGTGCATGGTATGTACTCGGGCCCCATCTATAATTTCTTATACCGGAACTTGGCTATCTGATTTTTTCCACCCCCTACATTATTCGTAGCGTGCTCTGTTCGAGGGAGGAAATACGCCTTGGAGCGCGTTGCATGTGCTTGCTTTCCCGCATTCATTCATTCCCGTGCTCTCGTCTGCTAGGTACCTACCGGATACGTAGTACTTAGGTAAGGACTAACATATGTGGTGATTCTAAGGGCGCGATGGACTTTTAACGTACGTGCCCACGCACATACAGGGTACCTACTTTAACTTATCGATATGCACCTTGTTGCGGATGTCTACGTTATGTATGCCAAGACTAGGTATTCTTGATAACTAGGGATGGTGGGGACGGTAAGCTCATTTTTTTCTTTTTTCTTTTCCTTTCTTTTCTTATTTTCTTTGGTTTTTATTTTTTATTCATTTTATTTTATTTATTTATTTTTTACTTTTCCGATTTTTCCTTTTTCTCCCCCTCTGTTTCTCTTCCCGCATATATATACATATACGCCATACATGCCTGCGTCTGTGATGATGGTAATGTCATACCATAATTACCCCCGGTATGGTAGCGGAGGGGCGAGGCGAGGCTAAGCGGAGGTGTCCCCTTTTTGCAACCAAATAATAGGCTCGGGTAACGTAATTCTTCCCATGGTCATCGCTATTCCCCTTACCCTTCTTGCCCTTCTTATCCTTCTTACCCTTCTAGGCTATCCCCCAATGACAGAATTCCGGTAATTCTGGCAATTCTGTCCAATGAAAAAATTCCATTCCGAATTTCCTAGCCTTTCCCTTCTTAAAGGGATCGAAGAGACATGCAAATCCACGCGGGACGTTCCCAATACAGAAAGATAGGGTCGCTTCAGAAAGTATTTCTTGCATGTCTGCCCCTGGTTTTCGAAAAAGAGACGTATATTCTCAGAGACAAGCGCCTCAAAGAACAAGACCAAGCAAACGAATAGAAGGAATAGAGGAAGAGACATGGACTAAAACAGATAAGTGAGGCAGTGAATAAAAACTTCCCAAATAAATATAATGCTAATTAGGTTGATTTTTTTCAACGTAACGCTCTTGTTCATTCGGCTGGCCCTAGGCTTGACAACACATCATGACACAAAATGCCCGATCCTACTGCACTTCTGCCTGACTGGCCAGTAGCGAGCAACGTCGACATTATTCCAACGTCTGCGTTCTGACAGCACCACAACCTACTTTTCCCTCTCCCAATACACGCCACTTCCCACTTCCAGACCTGCAGAATTAAATAGAGTAAAATAAAAACTAATAGTAATAAATGCCGCCTTGACCAACGAACCGTCAGCCTAAAACTGCAACGGCTTCCCAGGATGCGGATGCAATCCTCTTCCTACCGCTACCATCATCACTACCACCGCCACCATCACCACTTTTTACTACCACCACAATCCCTGCTTGCCTATCTACCTAGCCAGTCCCCAGCAAGCCCGCCTCTTCGCATCGCATATGAGCTTCTTTACAGAATCCATCGCCGCTTTTGCGGTCTACTTTTCTTTAGTAACCAAGTACTACGCGTGTTAGCGTCAGCGCGCTTGCTCGCGCGAGCGTAGTCCGTCGCTCCGAATAGGCTTAGGGAAGAGGGCCACCCGACTGGGCGAAGGGGTCAAGGACCCGAAGAGAGGGCGGTCTACATATGTATTCACTCGCATACCTACCTACCTACCTACCTACCTACCAACCTCACTACTTCCCTAGGTATACGCTACTATCTGGAAGTATACTGATAGTATCGCCAACGAGGTTGGCCCCCTCTCTCAAACGGTTACCCGTCTATGCGCACGCCCCCCTCCGCCGGAGGACGTAACGGCGCAAACACCTACTTATACGTGCCTACCTACACCCAATCCCGAAGGACAACGTATATAGGTACTCTCTTTCTCTCTCCCCCTTTCTCTCTCTCTCACCCAAGAGCCTTTTTAGTACGTTAAGTCATAATATCATGGTTTCCTTCCAAGACCGAGTATTCCATCCTCTAGATTCTGAGAGAGCCTTTTTTTTTTTCGACACACTTACTAAGCTCTGTGCTCACACCAAGGCAAATATTACCTACATGTAAGTATGCACGTAGGAGAGGGCCTCTTCGGGCACGGGGCTCTTCGCCATCTCCGTCAGACTGAGACCTACCATGACGGATATTGAGCCGTTTCTTAGGTCAATCATGATACCCTTATTCATCCTCTCGTTGCTTTGTCCCCGTCCACATCAGCATCCGCAGGAAGCCGGTTGGCTCCATATTCCATCCTGCAACTGCTTCCCCGATCTTTCTCTTTCCCTTCGCCTCCACACCATCTATACTACCTACACCCACATTTGCGTAAGCCCGTTCGCTCTACTTATATTGCATGTCCTCAGCGGAACCTTTTTATGCTTCCCGAGCTACTGGCTAGTCCACTCCTACCCCCTTGCCTGCAGCAAGTGGTATCTTACAGATCCCTCCTGCATCCGATACTTCCACTCCCCCTCCAGTTCAAATTCCAAAGCTTTGTTGCCCCATCCGAGGAAAACCTCCCTTGTTCCGTACCATTCGGTGCTAACCCCCACTATGTCTGGTACCTGGACGGAAGTGATAATCGTCTCTTTTCGGCATATCCTACAAAGGAGAGAGGAAAAGGTCGAAAGTACCTACTTGAGACCCTATACGTAGGACAAGGCCGATGTCACAAAGTGTGCTGAGCCTGATACCGATCCCGAGCTATACGTTCTCGCCCCCGTCTGACCTGTTCGAGATATACACACACCCGGTGGAGATCTACCCACACACAACATGAACATGGCCAGATTATCTTCCTCGTCATGCATACGTACCTTTTTATTTCTTTATTTCCTTTCTCCCATCGGGTTATGTCCTCTCTTATATAAGCGGCCCGTTCACCTAGAACGACGGGGGTTCGTAATAGTATCTCGCATCGGTAGGTGAGGGCATATACATATAGATATGCCAGCAGCATCCGGCCAGGTAGGTACATAGTATGTATATATCTCAAATCGGTAGGGATTGGGGCCGGCGGAAAAGGGGCACGGGTATCAGGCCCCACGTATCATAGTTCGTCCACGCCAGTGGTCCGTTGTACCTTATGTGAGCCGTCGACCTTGTGTGTACTTGGCTAGCCGTTGCCCGTTTACTATCTAGGACCTAGAGCCCTTGCCTCCCCAGCTCTCGCCCTCTCCATTTCGGCCAACAATATATCCTATATCGAGCGGGGTTACTCAGAAGGCCTGTTCTCGATCAACGAATAGAGTCATCGAGACCTATCCCCTATACTTACGGGACTAGAGATGGCCCGTTCTCGCTGCTGGATCGAGCTGGGAAGACGCTTCCGAAGGGGAGATGAAAAAAGTATAAAAGGGGGTGCTGTTGACGGGTTGAGCTCGTCTTCTTCTTCTTCCTTCTTTCTTTCTTTCAAAGCATCCTAAACATCTAAAGTCTTCTCGATTTCGACTACTTGCTTGCCCTGAAGTTTTCTCCTGGTGTCGTCTTGTTTACCAAGGGCCCCTTCGCACTTGACACACACACACGTCCACGCAAACAAAGAACTCTTGGGGTCTCACACTTTCTCACACACCTTGTCTCGCAAATAAATTCTCAATTTACTACCGCCTCCCTTCGGGACATTCTATAGGTATAATAAACCATTACCTACGTAGCCACTATGGCGTCTTACAGCACACAATACTACGGCGCCGCCGCAGTGCCCATCCCTACCAAGGAAGACCAGTATCAACAGTACTATCAGGGCAGCGGCAGCAACTATTCTGTATCGCCGTCGGAAGATGACCAGCGCGAACGTGATGCCTCCGTGACATCTGGCGTACCTTCCTATGGGAACAGTAGCAATGGTGCGAGCTACGCCACAAGCTATGCGAGCGGTGACTACGGCGAGGGTAGTCAGAGTGGTGCTTCTGCCAGCGGTGTCGACTTCAATGAATACATGCAGAATCGGTTCGATGAGTCCTTCGATCCCATTCCGCTAGATCGCAGCTTGGCTCGCCAGGCCCAGACGTAAGTTCCAAGCCCAGATCCCGCAAAAAGCCACTGCTATCTTTGCCCTCTCGTTCTCTACTAGAGAATGACTGCGGAAAACGGAAGGGAGAGGGGATTGGCAATTAGCAATGAAAAGTAGCTGACGACACTCCGAACTAGTTCCGGTGAACTTAACAACAAACATCGCGAGCTGCTAGAAATGCAAGCTGCGGCGCAAGCACGCCTGGCCAAGTCCCGCGCTCGTTTCCAGCAAGGCCTAAACGATGCACGAGAAGTTCATGCAGATCTCGAATGGACGTCCAAAAAAGTAACGTAAGTGGCATGAATTCCTTATCCGCTGTAAAGAGTTTCGAGATCTTTTTCCCTAGTAATCTTTCTCCCCTCTTCGAAAAGGAAAAATTGGCCCGCAAACTGGGAAGGGGAGAGAGGATGAGACGACTGCCGGGAAAACTGCTCAACCCACCATCAATCAATTGAAAAAAAAAAAGAAAAAAAAAAAGCACCGAATTTGGCTAACGAAATTGTACTATGCAGAGCGCTGAAAAAGAAGGCCGAGAAGAAGCACGCCAAGGAGTACCAAAAGGCGCGCGAAAGGTTTCCTTCGCCCGACTATTAAGAAGCAATCGCCCTATTTGCGGCTCCTTGCGTAGAACCGCATGAGCAGGTTTGAGCCGCATCGCGGGGAATAAGGCGCACAAATGCACGTCATTCCGACTCGGCTGCCACGAGGAAGAGGCGAGCATTAAAAACGGTAGACAAAAATATTCCACACCTTACCCACGGTTTTCTGCACATGTCGTTTATTTTAGCTTTTTAGCGGCCGATCGTCTCGTTCGGAAGCTTTTCCTGGCATGGGTGGGATGGGGCTGCTGCTACCACGCGAGATCTGGGGTTTGCAAATGCGAGATTCGTGCGAGATTCGTCGGATTTCCTCCTGTGGTCCCCCAGTATGCACACTCCCCTCCCATTCCGACGGATTTGGTTGTATTTTCATTTGTGGTCTCCCAAAAAAAACTGCACATACCCCTGATTTTTTAATGTAAGTTGGGTGGGAAAGACAAAAGAAGATGGCGGAGGAGGCGCATGCTGGTTCGACGCCTGGGCGAGCAGGGCGGCAAAATAGACGCCCGTCCATCGCTGCTTTACGACCGGGCACTGCGCGGTACGTAGCTTGTGGTGTGTGTGGGTGAAGAACGCGGTGCGTTTCTGTTCCTGCATATCTGCTTCCCATGCAACGCACCCACCGACGCACGATGAGCGGGCCGCCTAGTTCGCTAGGCAGGGCTGTTTCACGATCTTATGAGTTATGATTGGACGGTATAATATGGACTTGGGGGCGTCACGGGCTAAAAGTACACCATCTTTGACTCTAGCAGGGTATGGACGCGCGTGAGCGAACGGGATTACGCGCATCTGACCGGCCGAGCAGCTGCAAACTGGGTTGGCCGGGAGCAAGGGGGCCTAGAAAGTTGCGAGTAGCAGATCGAGATTCTTAGGGACACGCTCGGGGGGCGCGAGAACGAGGGGGTACTCCTAGGTAGATCACGCAGTTCCTCCCTTTTCCTAGTATACGGGCGACACTTGGCCTTTTCGGGATATGAATATTGCCCCTTTTGTAATAAGTCGGCGGCGGCATAGGCGGCGGCTGTCCTATTTAGGGCAAAGGGTTCTCTTTAGGCGTCTTATTGGGTTGGCATTGTACTTCTTCTAGCCTCTAGTAATACAACAACTCCTCGTTCGGTGACTTGACCCGATATCGCGTATGTACGTGTCTTAGACGTGGTGGACCTAGGTTGTCCACAACCCTTTCGGACCAATGAAGGCTGGCGGGCACGACGGCCCTCTAGTCTGCCCATCAGAATGAATCGACCGTGAAGATAGAGAGGCATGTATCTCCTCATGATGCTGAAGGATGTCACGTGACATAGGCGGTGTCCAATGACTGCCGGACGCCGAGAGCGTAACGAGCGGAAGTGATGGTGTTCGAGTCTTAGGCGTATATGGTAGAAGAAGAGGATGGTGGGTATGATACAGCTATTCCTTCTCCGTCCTTGGACCGAATAGACAAGATGGCCCGTCCAGATTAGTATCCGCGTAGGCCAACGTAGCCTAAGGCGACTAAGTCGACCGGGAACGACAAGACCGGAGTCAACGTTTCGCTTCCTCCCAGGACATCCAACTACCTCTTGGCCCGATACCGTTGGCCAATTCGAGTTTCTCCCAGGGATTGACGTTTGAACTCGGATCATAATAATCCTCCCACCATTCCTGGCCCCTCCCGTGCTCGTTTCTTCGATCGGTTCTGAAACCGCCACGGCCGCCTCTGCTGGTAGAACCCCTGCTCATACTCGCTACCGATGATGGTGCTCCTAGGCCCCGTCCGGAATACTCCCTGGCTGTGGCGTGGGCTTTGGACGTGGTGCCGTCCGACGAATTGGCCGAAGCAGCCCTAGGCGGACGCGACGCGCCTGGATATTGAGGTTTCGGGCGCTCGTCCTCCTCCGTGGGACGATGTCGTACTTCGCTACTTGCAAGGTTGCCCTCACCTCCATCCTCTTCAAGATCGATCTCGTTTTCATTCCGGATCCGCGCACCCAAGGGCGTCGCGTTTGAGCCTGATGCAACCTCTCTGTTGAAATTGTTATGATGGAGGGGAATGCCAGAAGTAGAGGGCGGCGCGACAACAGCGTCTGCGTGGGCGTTGAATTTGCGCCGTTTGTTGGGATTAGTCTGAGCGCCGAAGGTCGAAAACCCCATCGCTTGTGCCATAGCCGCGGTTATATCCTCATTCTCCTCCATGGTAGGCTAGCTGGCTAGGTAGGCACTTTTTCTATGAGCTTGGCCTAGTCGTGATGGAAACGGGGATGAGGGAGGGAATTGAACCCTTCGATATTCCTGTGGATATGCGGGGGAGTGGATGATTTTGGCGAAACGCGTGGAGAATACGTACCTAGGTACCTAGGTATGAACCAACGTGAAGTGCGTAACTTCTTCTATACACGCCAAGATTCGAAATTTGGACTACTAGGATTAATAAAGTACCTATGAAGTGGCGTCTTGAAGAAACGGGTATCGTAAGAACTTCTATACATGTGGGCTGGATTAACAATGGCGAGAAGGGACGTTGATTGGGAGTGAGCCTCCCGGGCAATTGCCAGTCACTAATAGTAGGTAGGTACCTACCTAGGTCGGTTGTCTCCGGACACTACCTAGGTACCTAGGTACTTGGGTGTCCCGGTCCAAACGCTAACTTACATAATACTTAGGTACCTACTTAATTAAGTATCTAGGTACCTACATGTAGCTACCTACATGTACCTAGGTACCAGGTAGGTGGGTAGGAATAAAACGATCTGAGGTCTTCTCATAAGCTTTCGTTTTAACTCAGCTTCATCTCATTAAATTATATGCCTACCTAGGTCCCTTGCAGGCTCATCGTTTCCTGCTCTATCTCTAGAATGCCTTTGTAAGCACTCCCGCCTTACTACGGCTATATCAACGAGATTTGATCGTCTTATTAACAAGCAGGCTCGCAGACATCTTCTAGGCAAGAAATCATGGAACGTGTACAATCCTAAGAACATCGAACGCGTGAAGCGCGACGAAGCCGATGCTAAGGCACGCGAAGAGGCCGAAGAGCAACGCCAGCAAGAAGTCGATGCGGAGCGCCGTCTCGCCATCCTGCGTGGCGAGGTTCCTCCACCTTTACCGCCTCCACCGACTCCTCCGTCGAGGGGCGACGATACCAACACCGTCTCTACCAGGAAACGAGATCGCTACGAGGATCCGCCAGCTGCTAATCGGGGGGGAGAGCGTAGGAAGCGAAAGCGCGCCGGTGAGGATGATACGGACTTCGAGTTGCGCCTTGCCCGCGAGAGGGCGGGAGATTTACGGGCGACGAGCGATGCGCCCGTGAGGAGCTCGAGTAATGCTCCGTTGGTAGACCACGCGGGTCATATCGACCTCTTCCCCGAAGAGCGGTCGCGCGTCCCCATGGAGAAGAACGAAGAGGCCGAACAGGAAGCCGCCAAGAAGAAGCGGGAATATGAAGACCAGTATACCATGCGCTTCTCAAACGCGGCCGGCAAAACGGGATTGGCTGGGCCGTGGTATGCGAAGGGCGGCGATATAAATGACCTCGCGGATGGGGGCTTGCAGGCCCCAGGCAAAGACGTGTGGGGAAACGAAGATCCGCGGAGAAAGGAGAGAGAGGCTGCGCGTGTCGTGGCTAACGACCCCCTAGCGGTGATGAAGAGAGGGGCGGCCAAGGTTAGGATGGTTGAGAAGGAGAGACGGCAGTTAAACGAGGAGAGGGAGCGGGAATTGAAGCAGCTGCGCAAGGACGAGAGGAGACGGGAGAGAATGCGAAGACGCGAAGGGAAGGAGGATCACGACGACCTTGAGAGTTTCAGTTTAGATAGTACGGCCTCAACCCAAACCCCGGCGCGCTCTAAAGATGACGATAATCATCGCCGTCGCCGTCACCGGTACCGGCACCCCCGGGGAGAAAGTGATCGGCTCCAACAACGACTCCCTGATCAGAGTGAGTATCGGCAGGGTGATCATCATCGGGGTTCTCCGCCAGATCGTCATGGGCGGGATGTGGGACTGTCGAAGCATGATCGACGACGGTCAGGGAGAGCCGACAACTACTAGCATTGCATCATTCCGAGGGTTTTGGCGTTGGTCATTCAGGTATTAGATACCCCTTCTTGCCTCGTAAGAGACTGCAATATCATTCACATGTTCACGTTCGCAAAGGGGGAGCAACGCATTCATCCCCGTTCCCTTGGCATCCCTATTATACTCTATGGGTATCATTATTAATTCCCGCCCGCGATCTCATCTCGTGACCAAATGCCGATTTACCCCTTCTTTCCACGGTAAGTTGATGTCGACCTCTCGCATGTGTCTATCGACTAGCTCGACCAGTTTCGGGGCGTCTTCCAATCCTTTCAGCGCTTCGACGATTCCCTCTACCGCCTCCTTACTCAAACCCTCTTTGCGATCACTGTAGATATCCACACCCTCCTGCGTGAACAAGGTAGGCGCAAACCACGTGACGGCCCAGCGCTCGACTCCCTCTCGCGTATCGCCGGCGTCATCTGTTAAATGCCGTTCGCCCCAACCCAAGATCTCCCAGTGACTGCTCGCGATGGCCAGCAGCCCCTTACCCCTCCACGTCCAAGCACCGGGGATAACGGCGTCGGGTCGTTCGATGCCCTCGACACGCTTCACGCCGCCCTTGCCATTCTTCTTTTCATACTCGACTAGGTTATCGTTTGCAACAGGCCGAGACTCGGGCTTGTAGGGCTTATATGTAATGCGCACGTTTCGAGCCGAGCGCCACATGGAGAGCGTCGAGTGCGTCACAGTCCATGTCCTCCAGAGCCATTCTAGCGGCGGTGGAATGAACGGGTCGCCCGCTATGGCCGATGGCTTAGAAGGGTGGGCGAGGTACTTGGAAGGGGCGCGTATTTTGAATGTGGTTGGCGGCTTTATGCTAGCTTGTGTTGGTTCTACCATGTTTTCGTTTCGTGGAATTACTTTGGGGGGGTTTGCCTAGAGCTGAGCAAGAGTGAAAAGCAGAAAAGAAATAACATGTTACATAGGTAGGTATGTAGGTAGTTATTTAGGTATTTATTAAAATATTCGCTAATTCTAACGAGCCACCAGAGAATACCTAGGTAGGTAGGTAGGTAAGTACGTAGGTAGGTAGGTAGAGATGAAAAGGGATGGAACACAATATATGTCTTTCGGGGTTGTAACAATGCAAGCTAGGCACTTACCTAGGTACATAGGTACCTAAGACCAGGACGGACAATTCACCTATATATATGCGCTTTCTGACGGCCAAGCGGGAGCATAGAAACAAAGTAGGTACCTACATAGGTAAGGTAGGTAAATAGAAAGGACTCCATACCTATATACCCAGGTAGGTAGGTACACTTTAACTTCAACGGTTTTGTTCTCATTGATTTGATTTGTGCCCGGTCTCTTGAAGGCAGCTACATAGGTACCTATGTACCTCATAGGTGGTAGTCTATGGGACAGCCAGGTACCTAAGTACGTGGGAAAATACTAAGCTACGGCCATATCAGGTCTAGCGTGGAGTCTGTATGTGCTTTGAAACATTAGCTGCGACGTAACCCGACGTCAGTGTATGCCTACCTAGGTGTATACCTGGTACCCCAACCTTAAATCGCTGACATGTACCGTGCCTACTTTACATCTATTAAGCCTTCGCCTTTGTAGGTACTTGCATTCTACCTACAGAGCCTGCAACTTGTCTTTTTTGCATCAACAAGCAGGTTTGTGTGGGCGGCTACCTAGTTATCGGACCCGTGCCCAAAATAACTTCCCAGGACCTGGGGTCGCCAAAACTTCATTTACAATCTTTCAAACCGATTTGGTGGCAGACTTGCAACTACCCCTTTCACGTGAGTTCTACCGACGAAAATATGGCCTCGGTGTCGATATATACCTATATACGCCAATACGCTAACTAAGCTCCTACCTCTTATCTTCCAGTAGCGCGCGACCTCCCATAGATCTACCCCATTTAATCCGTACTTCGGCACGATACCGCAATAATGGATATGAGAAACAACCTCTTCGGAAGAGGGCCCCGTGGCGGTTTGCCCGGGCGCCCAGGTCAAGACCAAGGCGGCTACAGTCAAGTCCCCCAGAACCGACCGCCGCGAGACTATGCCGGCCCTCCCGAGCTCGATCCGAGAGGCGCTTACGGAGCGCCATCGCCGGGCTACAGCGGGAACAGCATGGCCCCCCAGCAGAGAAACGTCCGTTCCAGCGCGCCTCAAGCCCGCCCAGTCCAGCTTAGGTTGGCGAAGTTGGACAAGGGCGAGCTAGCTCAGCAGTACATCTTCAGCAACCTCGTCGCTGTCTCTCCCCAAGATTTCCCCCCCGACCCCTACGGCAAAGACTTACACATCATGCTGAACGGCAACTTCGTCGTGACCGCCCGCCCGACGGAGCATATCCCGCCTGGATGCATAAGCTTATCCGACCCTCAACGAACATGGTGCGGTATTAGTATGACCGACACCGTCGTTGGCGAGAGATACGATCACAAGGTTCCCCTGAGCGCGATGGACGTCGAAATCGGATTCGCGTCTCAACGAAAGATAACGGACGTTCCATATGATCAGGATCAGCTTGCAGACGCCTTCGTCAAGATGTTTCAGGGCCAGATCTTCGCCCCCGGCCAACGGTTATTGATGGACTACAGGGGGATACCTCTAATGTTCGTGGTTAAGACCGTTCAACTTCTCGACCTGCTCGGCGGCGAGAAGGGTCAGGCTTCGGAATCATCCACGAGACCTGATGCTAGGGGCTTACTGGTCGCCGGCCAAGGTCAAACTGAAATCAACTTCTTCAAAGACGCCAAAAACCCCATCAAGTTAAAGGGTTCTACAAGACGACCCGCCACGAATGCTATTCTTCGGCCGGACTTCAAATTCGCCGATATGGGCATCGGAGGTCTGGACGAGGAGTTCAGCACCATCTTCCGACGCGCTTTCGCTTCCCGAGTTTTCCCCCCTGGCCTGGTTGAGCAGATGGGTATCTCCCACGTGAAAGGTGTTCTACTCTATGGCCCGCCGGGAACGGGCAAAACGCTGATCGCGAGGCAAATCGGTAAGATGCTCAACGCCCGGGAGCCGAAAATTATCAACGGTCCGGAAATCCTTAATAAATATGTGGGTCAATCCGAAGAGAACGTTCGAAAAATGTTCGCAGATGCGGAAAAGGAGTATAAAGAGAAGGGCGAGGAGAGCGGTTTGCATATCATCATCTTCGATGAACTCGATGCGGTCTGCAAGCAGAGAGGCAGCGGGACGGGAGGCACCGGTGTCGGTGACAGCGTAGTCAACCAGCTCTTATCCAAGCTGGACGGAGTGGACCAGCTCAACAACATTCTACTTATCGGTATGACCAACCGGAAGGATATGATTGACGATGCATTATTGCGCCCGGGACGTCTAGAGGTGCATGTCGAGATCTCATTACCTGACGAGCATGGCCGAGTTCAAATCCTTAATGTGAGTTTTTTTTTTTTCGCGATAAATCTCCCCCCCCCCCTTCCTCCAGCCCTTTTACGTTCAATCTTTACTAAACGGCTCCTAGATCCATACAGCCAAAATCAGGGCCATCGATAAGTTGGCCGACGACGTCAGCCTCGAGGAACTCGCGCATTTAACCAAGAACTATTCCGGTGCGGAGATAGCCGGTCTTGTAAAGGCCGCTCTATCGTATGCGTTCACTAGACATACGAAACTTGGGGACGTGACTGGCGTTCAGGGAAACCCCCAAGATGTAATGTTAACGCGAGCCGACTTTATGAGGGCGTTGGAAGACGTCAAGCCGGCCTTCGGAATTTCCGAGGAAGAACTCAACAGCGCAGCCCCGTACGGAATCATCGACTATAGCCCACACATTCAATCCATCCTTTCCACGGGTCTCAGCTTCGTTCAAGCAGTTCGGACTTCGGAGAAGTCCCCTCTATTTTCGGTATTAGTCCACGGCCCTCACGGGGCTGGAAAGACAGCGCTTGCGGCGGAGATCGGGCTGAAATCCGAATTTCCATTCGTCAAACTCATCCGACCGATCGACGTTGGGACGAGCGAGGGAGCTAAGCTCGAATACCTGAGGCGCGCGTTCTCAGACGCTTACAAGTCCGCCCTTTCTATCGTGATCCTCGACAGCGTCGAGAAAATCATCGATTGGAACCCTATCGGACCTCGGTTCTCTAACGCCGTAGTCCAGTATCTAGGCGCTGTGCTGGAGACGCGACCACCCAAAGTATGTTTTTCTCCGGACATCTGTGATAATGGACCTGTTCGTACTAACGGATGTGTAGAACCGTAGGCTCCTCATAATAGCAACGACTAGCCAGCGGTCCATGCTGGACCAGCACGGTGTCTTTGCGTGGGACAGAGAAATTGCCGTGCCGGCAGTTAAGGACCACCGCGAACTCCAGGCCCTCTTAGCCGCCTCAGGCAAATTTAACGGGCCGGGTGATATTAACGAAGCTCTTAACCAGCTACAGACCCTTACGGGGACCCAGGAGGTGGGCATCGGCGTCAAAGCAGTATTCTCGGCACTCGAAACAGCACTAGTAAGGGACCCGCTAGCTGTAAGTCTAGCGGAAGACATTAGTGCTATAATGGCCGCGAGGAATCCTCAGGGGTATTAAGGCCAGGGCCCGGAACGGTAGGCTAGATTCAGCGGAACGGATGTCATGCTAGAGTACCTTAGATGGCCCAGGACGTGTACTTCGGTTATGTCGTCGAGTGGCGGTTCGCAAATGACTCAAGGAATGTGATATGGATAAGAGCGAGCTGTAATTCTTTTACCCTTCACTCCACGGCTTCGAGTCTTATAGAAGGTTTGACATTATGTTATCGTATAAAGCTCACTGAATACCTAGGGGTTTAAGCATGTACTCACGGTATGGAGGTATTGTACTCATCTACTATTGTGGTTGGTGCGCGAGCTTACCTCTCCGACCCATTACCTCCACAAGACCCGTATACTACCCTAAATCGAAAACCAGAGGATTTCGACCCGAACTACCTACCTAAGAGCAATGTAGACTATGGAATATGAGATAAAACAGAAGGGTTATACATGATAGCACCGGAACGACTTTCCCTTCTTATCGCGATACAATCTAATCGTGGCATCCTCGTCGAAATAACCTCATGTGTGTATCTTACGACGCCATTACCGCCATTTTCGGACATTCTGAATCGCCCGTTTAACCCCTTTAGCCCCCTTTCGCCTCATACTACTATGCTTCCTGCTCCTACCATCTATAAAACACCGATATCGAAGTCGAACGTTAGTCTCCGCCAACTTTTCATCTCGATGGCCACGAGGCTATCGAATTCCATTTTCTGTATCACCTCCCACGGGCTTCATTAAGAGGCTCAATATTTGCTTCGTCATATGAGCCGCGATGAAAGCAGGCGCGTCTAGCGCCGAGAGAACTGTGGGGTTACCGACGGCCGAGGATACGAGCGTCAGCAGTTCGCGCTCATTGATAGAGTATCGGCGTCGCTCTTCATAGATACCCGCACGACGCCCGCACGACGGCCACCCTTTTAAGTGACACGGTTTGACGGGTGAACGAGTAATGTGGTGCTGGGTAGGACTATGACTAGCTGGTAGGCGCTGACAATCGGAGTGGCGCGCGCACTTAGTTTGTCCGCGATCGTGGAGTGCGGGGCGAAGACGACGGCTGTAAGTGCATTGAGAATCTGAGATGCGAATACCGAAGATATCGTGCGACAGGGGGCGCTCGCATACTACAAGATTCTTGGCGACGTAGCCGCAACCGAGCATGACGCTGATGTGGATAACAGATGCGTTGAGCGCAAGGCTACGCCAGTATTGTACGAAACTATCAAGGGAGGCGTTGGCGCCGGAGTAGTTGGCCCGTCCCCTCTTGCCCACAATTCCCGAGTCGGGACCGAATAGGCGAGGAAATCATCACTACCTACCTAAGCCAGCGGCCGACGGTAATGTTAGGTAAGTTCCATCTAAGACCTTAGGATCCGCGCATTGCACCAATTCATCATACGACATATTGGCGAGGCTTAGATCACGGAAAACCATAGACACATCGAGTATACATTTGACAAGGATGCTGCTGGTTGTGATTTCGCGCTCTACGTCGGCAAGGGAGGTGACACTGCCATTTCTACATGAAGTGGAAGCAGTCTTCGATGGCGCTGGCCGCGTAAGCTTTCAGCGGCAGGATGGGCTGGATGTGGCCCTGTCTGTAATATGTGACGATTTTCCCTGAGTAGACTAACAGGGGTATTAGCATGACGACTGGTAATCTTCTAGTGAAGTTGGCAGGTTACCTACCTGAGAGACCCATCCCTAGCCGCACGATATGTCTCATTCGACGCCAACGTAAGTCGTATACCAGTCGAAAACATTCAACCTCAACTTGCTATTGTCGGTAAGGTTGCATTCGCCAATCTCAATCATTCTTCCTTTGGCCTAGGCTAGATTGAAATACCTAGTTAGCGGCGTTGTTTTGACTCGACTGGATAGGTACCTAGAAATACTTCTAATTGTATAGGCGCACCACTACCCTTGCAACATAGACCCCGAACGACGAGCCGAAGTCCCTAGGGGTACACGTCCCGGTTTAAAGATCCGTCCTTCACGATTATCATAGCAACACAAAACCGGATAGAAATATATCGAGGAAGAAATATCCACATGAGATCAAGGGGTGTTCTAGGCGGGTTAAAGCGCGTATTTTACTCGTGGGTATATTAGCTTAGGTCAATTTCCCGGCTACTAAATTAGACGGGGTAATTGGATATCATTCCACGGAATTTAAATATACCAAGGTAGTTATATGGGTGGTAGTAACGAAAGAATCTAAGCAGAGAAGACGGCCTCCGACGTACCTATCTCGGCGATCGAAACGAAGCTTGGGGCTTATAACGCACACTTTTATGGCAGGTTAAAAATGTCTCCAGAAAAGGGAGATCAGCTTTCATAATTCATGTGGCGCCCAGTGAGGGTGAAACCCCTTAGGTGAGACAGAAGTGCATATAATATACGATATACGGATACACGTAGATGCTTATGCTGTGCATACCGCAAAGCGAAATCGACCCCTCCCCCTTTTTCTAAAGTTGTGTAACCATGAAGATTTGTTACGCACTTTCTGTCTCACTCCGTAATAACTATTGAGCCCACACTGCGTGTGATGGACTTTCCTATATTAAGGGGGAGTACTCTAGCGAACAGGTAAATAGTAATCAGGTAGGCTCGCTGTCGACCTTGGGTGAAGGATAAGTCCACCCACAGCCAGGCATCATCAATCATCTCCAGTAGTACTACAGAACCGAACATCACGTCTCTAGTATTATTATCTCCTTTTCTTCCATTCAAGCTGGTCTGAGAGGTAGTTACCGCGAGTCGAGATACTTAGCCAAAGTCTATACGAGCCCGCCATGGCCCAAGTAGAATTCTTCGGATCCCAGGTCGGAGGAAGAACTATCATCAACTACAGCTATACGGACATGCCATGGAAGTTGGTGTTCTGGGACGTTCTGCTTTTTGTCAGATACGCCGGATATGTGCCATGGGTGCTTTGGCCTATATGGCCCTACTACGGTGGGCGTTTTGATGAGCTTTCATTGACGTTCCAACACATGTGGTGCGTCTTCGTGCACATCGTTCTCGCGGCACTTCAATTGGCTTTTATCCTAGCATTACCATCAGTATTTATACTCCCTGGCTGGCTTTTTCTGGCCGGATTTAGCACATTCCTGACAACTAACTGGTTGTTGTGCCGGACTCTGAACGGAGGTACCATCCAGTATAGATCCGACCCGAAGTATACTCCGGATTCAGAGATCTACGAAAACGAGCAGTGGATCTTCTTAAACGGCGTTTCTGTCGGGTATTGCTGGCGAGAGTTCCGACATTTTCGCGTCGCTAATACAACCTTAGAGAAGCATGGCTTAAAGACAACCTCGATCGCCTGGCGCTTACTTTCGGGCGTCCCGTCCTCGGTATTCACAATCGCACGAGTGGTGTCATCTTCGACATACTTGAAGCTATCATCCAACGTTGCTTCGCATATGCGACAAGCGACATCCGACTCGCCTACAAAATCCTCAAAGATAAGCTATATAATCCGCAATACAAAACGGTTGTCTTTATTTTGCGTAAGTCGCCCGGCGGTAATAGATAACTCATTTATCTTATCCTAAGCGAAGAGGAAGGCGTCTTGTATCTTCCCCCAGCGCTCGCCGTTCGCCTTTACCTTTTTAATTTCTCACCGCGACCTCTTTTCGCGGTGACCACTGATATAGAAATACTTAGATTCTCAGGGCGGTATCGAAGGTGGTCTCGTTATAGACTGGCTCCTACAGGAGGTCCCGCAGGATCTGCTGGCCAAACTTGAGGTTTACACTTTTGGTAACGCCGCGAATCACTTTAACAACCCTCATCGACATCTCAGAAACCAAGAAGCGGAAGAGAACCGTCCCCACCGATGGACCGAAGCGCCCAAGCCCAGTTCCGATGATCCATCCGAGATACGCGCGGCAGAGATCAAGAAAAGCCTTGGACGCGACCAATCTCTTCTCTCGTACCCCGCGAGCTACGGTTTAGCGGAACCGGCACCTCCAAGTTCGGCTCTAGACCGGGCAATAGGACACATTGAGCACTACGCCCATACTGCCGACTTCGTCGCCCTCTGGGGAGTGCTCCACTTCGTGACCGATATTCAGACTTCGGCAGAGATTCCTCGATTCGTCGGTCGTCTCTTCGCTAGTGGTTCTCGCGGAGGACACCTATTGAACCAGCACTACCTCAACGACATGTTCCCGCTGGCTCGAAATTCATTTGGCGAATTCATCGGTTGTGCAGAGAACAACGAATTCATGGACAGCATCGTTGACCTCCCAGCGCAGGGATGGGATCACAACCATTTCCAGGCTGCCCGAGAGGATATCTACCATAGCCTTGCTGCGACGAATCCCAACAGCGACGGAATCACAATGAAAGGTGCGGGCGGACCGGTGAGAGTCAGAGACCTTAGCCGCCTGTGGCAGTATAGGAACGGCCGAATCCCACGGCAACTCCGAAAAGTTTGAAGAGGGGAATGATTTAATGCCGTGGGGCTGGCCTATTATACGGCTGCGTCGTATCATTCCTATCGGCCGGACAGCCTGCACCATATCTGCGCGTATCGCGCTCCCCTTAGGTACAGGATGGCTTGTATTCAACCATCGCACCGAGAATATATCTCCGCGAAGGATTCCTAACCCGTTAAACTCTACCTATTTAAAATGTTGACGCGAACCTAACCATATAGAACCGTGTATCCTTTTTAACGTTCTCATTATACGTAGGTACGTATTCGCCCATATAGTACCTAGGTAAACCCTTTAGTGTGATATTACTAGTTGGGTTAAGGGGCTAGACTTAGAACGAATGATCGAATTGTCTTATTATCATTTCAAATAGGAGATCACGCCGAATTAGGGGAGGAGGTGACAGAATCTGGCTAGGCACCGCCGTGTAGAGGACCTATATGCTAGGTGATTGACCGTTAAAAATTGTGAGCCATGCTTTCGGGGGCAATCACGGCGGAACGGAACCGCCTGAACAGAGAAACGGAACGCGGATAATATAATTTATATTTACTATACACGCCGATTTCGAAAAGTGACGTATATCGCACCCTCGAGAAATCTATGAGTCGTTGGAGGTTTCCTGAAAGAGGAATGAAGGCAAGATGCTTGATAGGCGCCGAGGAGTCACGAACACGGTAGGTCGTTTATTATCGGAGTTAAGGTACGGCACTAGCACAAACGATAGAGCCGGGCGATGTCCGATGTCGAATGTAATCGTCGAAACGCATAGCATTCGTTAGCGTTTCTAGGATATTGAAACCGCGATAGCCTAAATGCTTTTCCCCCAAAAATGAAGGACGCGATGCATGAAGCCGCAATTGCTTCAACTATAATGGCACCTACCTGTGTGCCTACTAGCCCCCTTAGTCAATCTAAGCCTCAGATAGCGGCCTGGGGCTTATCGGCTTACCCAAGCTGGTCTTCCGGGAGGCGAGTGCACGCCGGACCGTAAGAAGATTTTCGAGTACCTAATATATCTTAGTCGGTTGACTTTTATGCGTACCTCTCGTCCTTGGTTTGTTCCTAGACTTCTCCTCGCATGCCTAACTAAATTATAGAGTTATGGGCGCCCTCAACCTAACTGAGGGTTACCAGCAACGTAGGGGTGGACAGGTATGATTCAAAACATAGCGAATAGTTCCGAGCGCTTCGGGTTCATTCAAATTCTATGATAGGCAAGCCTATGGGCCTCGTATACACACGCGAGGTGATTATATCGACAGGTGCAAAAGAAAATCCACCCCGGCCGGAGCAACTACCCTTATATCGTTTTCATAACCTTCTCACAACTATCCACGGAACCGCACATTCGGGATAGGGAAAGCCGGCCACGCCGGCGGTGAAACGTATATGTATACATCTCCCACCACCCTTCCCAGGTCTATACACCTCGCCCCTCATACCTCCGAACGGAAACGAGCTTAACACATACTATCATTGCCGAGTGCCTTACACGATACATCGTAATCGCTCCCCAATCCACTATTCCCTCTTCGTAACTTCGGCAACGCCCACAACGACCGCACGCGACTGGGATCGGTCGAGAAAGGCGTCTTCCTCGGCGACAACCCGCGCCGCTTTCTCCGGCGTGTGCGAGAATGCCATGAAACTTTGGAACGCCGCGGCATCCTCGAAAGTCAGCTCAGCGATTACGTCATAATCAAAGTCGCTCTGCTTGCCGAGGAGGATCTGCGCGGGGCTTGCAGCGTTTCGGATCGTGCCCTCAGCCTGTCCTTCGGTACGGTGGACGTAGCGTCGGGTGTGGGACAGCGGGAAGTGCGGGCCAGCCACTTCTCGCAGCGTAGGTATAAAGACGCCCTCGTAGTGCGCTTTAAATTGCTCCGGTGAGATGCCGGGCTTGCGAGTGGAAAAGAAAACGATAGAGAAAGTCATCGTGTCAGCTAATATCGAAGAAGACCAGATTAAACGGAGCGTGTTTATATCGGAATCAACTGCGATTTAATGAAGACGGGATAACGATACCTGTATTTAAGTGTTCTAGGGGACGCGATCTTAGTTTCAATCCCTACCGGACTTCCCCATAATGCTCGTAACATATGTACTCGAAGGGTATTAATTTCTAGGTGGGGTAAATGTTACTTGAATGGTTGCTTTGAAGGCTTGATACAACTGATTATCTGTATGGTAGCCATGCGTAACAACCGCAACCGACTGAAGAGAATCTCTCGGACTCCTGGGGACGTTTTATACCCGGGTTACCCCGGACCGAGATAAACAACCATTCTCCGGAGCTGAGGTAGCTTTAATTCTCTACGCTTCAAAACGTCAACAATGATATAATCTCTTACGTGTAATATCACCACGCCGATAGTTACTATGCGTACGAACGTCGGATACCGTTTCTAGTATCATACCAACAATTTGAACCTGTATTATTTTCCGTGGAAGCGAATTCAGGCGCGTTATACAAAGTTGCATTCAATGAGTGTCCCAAAAAATCAACCGACGCCACCCCTCCTAATGTTCTCCTAACCCTTTCGATAAGCCACGCTGATGCAAAGCAAAGAAGAAGTAAAAAAAAAAAAAAACAAGAGACATCAGTATTCCATTCCATAACACTGAAACCGGCGTATGCTTATAATATTCACCACCAGCCCACACTGAGGCCGTTAGGTACGTTGGCGCCGTCGACGGTAAAGTCCTGCCTGATGACATTGATGTCAAAGTCGCCGACGGCGACGGACTCCCAGTGAAGGGTCTTGCCAGCGGGACAGGGGAAGCTTTCGATGGCAGGGTTGGCGAAGTCGACCTTGTCGAAGGCGTAAAAGCCGGAAACGGCATCGAAGCGCAGACGCGCCAGCTGGGTGTCGCGCAGGTTTCCCGAGGGCAGGTTAGCTAGGTCCGTGAAAGAGTTCCGGAAGATGTCGAGAGCTTTCTCGCCCAGGATGTTATCGCCGGCACCGACGTGGCCGGCGCGGATAACCAACGCGCAGGTCTTGCCGGCTGCGGACTCCGGGATGGGGATATCGTACAGTGTGCTTGTCTCGACGTTTCCGGAGCGCACCGTCGCCGTTTGCAGATCCTGTGTGTTCAGGTTGCTGGTGACGTCATGGTTTTTAATGATGCTGGGTACGGCAAAGCCAGCCCAGGAATGCTCCTCGCGGGCGTTAACGTTGACGGCCTTGCTCGCAGCGGCGGTCGGGGCTGCCAGGGAGAAAGAGGCCGAGACGAGGCAGAGATAGGCAGTAGCGTACTTCATATTGGATATTAAGAAATAATCAGATTAAGAAAGAATCAGGCGGTACTGAAGAATTATTGAATTAGGGAGATCGAAAGGCTGTATTAGGAGTTGCTTGCTGTTTACGCTGTTGATGCTGTTTCTGATGATGATAATATGAACCCTCCTTCTTGAGAGACACATTCCCCATTTTATATACGTCTTCGATCGAGAATCGATGCCCAAATTATGGCAGAGGATAGATACTGGAATACCATGATAATACCCCAGATAGATTCTATTTTTGATCACAGATGTGCCAAGCTCTCTAGACACCTAACTTCGAGCTATGGTATGGAGGTTCTCTCTGCTGACGCCAACGTAATACGATCTACTTCATCTTATTGGCCGCCTAGCTTCGGCAGCTGAATTTTACGCAGATTCGGAGTGGCATAAAGTTCAAAATCTAAGTAGGGACCTAAGAGCCGAGAAAAGCATCAGCACTGCCACGGGTGAGCCTAAACGGCCGGATGGTAAGCAACCCGGATACCGGCTGACTGGCAAAGCCCCGTAGCTAAAGCACGGCATCGACCCAAACTAACCAGTTAAAACAAGACGAAAGAAGATAGACATAGCCTATAGTTTAATACAGGAGCTTTAATGCCGAATGCCTAAGCCACGCGTATCCTCGAGTTTTTCTTAGCCTCCAGCCCGATTAGCGCGATAAGTAAGACTTTAGGACTTAGCTCGGCACGACTAACACTACTCCCCAGAGGATCGAGAGACTTTTCTATCAGGTGCGTTGCTGGCACCAGTTAGGAAGCTTCATTATATGAGATGGTTGCATAGGGGCTGACAGCCCGAATACATCGTGGTAAGTATCACCCTTGAATATTACCGTTGGGCGGTCCTCGGAGTAGAGGGCTGATGGTTTGGCTTGCCCTTGCGTCCGGAATTCGCTCAATAGCGAGAGAGGATCAACTGAGACTATGCGAACAAGCAGTATGTCGCAGAGTATGGCCTGATTAATCATTCCTAGCTTACCCGAACCTCGGGGAATTCGAGTTACATTTACGTAAATGATTCCTCAGAAGCTCATATTTTGTCGTTTTTCTTTTCGCGAAGTTCTATCTGACGTGTTCTGCGAGTTTTGCTTAAGGTATCCGTCCGGAGACTGCTGTTCCGAGGACTCTGTAAGACGAAGCCTTTCTAATGCTTGAGAAGCTACAACTGGTTTGATTGCTCGTCAGGCGGCTGACATGCCTCGTGGAGCAGAGGGAACGGTAACTTTCTATCTGGCTACAGTTCTTAATCGCGAGATGAAATTGTGATGTACTATGCTGTGGTCTCGGACTCGAACCTCTTATGCGTGTACTATTGCAACTAGCTCCCATCATATCTCAACAGCTTAGGGAACTTGAATAGTGATATATAAATACCCGTGTAATAAACCTAGGTAGAGAGAGGTCATTAAGGTATTATCAAAATTTAGGAGAGCTCTTGAGAAATTTAAAAATTATGACGTGTTCATCGGATCTAGCAAAATGTGACCATATATGGCATCCCTTTCTCCTCTCCGCTAATTAGGTTCTTACCATACACTACGCAACCAGTTAGCTATTCGGCTCCGCTAGTTCTAATCGCGTCGTCCAACCACAGAGATGCTGCCTCCCTATAAGCTGGACCTCGTGACGGGTCCTACATAGCACCAACAGACCGGGGGGCAGCAGCAGCACCTTGAACCCATCAAAGTATTTTTAGCTTTTCATCTTCACTCCTCAGGGCCGCCTATACGAACTACTAGGCCTATGTTTTGAGGTAACTAAGTATTCCAGAAGGGTTGTCCTAGCGTTATCATCGCCCTTGGTTCGTCCATTCGCTCGCTTCCTCTCCGAGCTTCGCAAGTGCCAACTCGTAAGCGGCTACCTTCCTCTCGAACTCATCTTCCTTCTCCTCGGTCACTCTAACGCGTTCCACTTTCTTGCTTCTTTGAATGGTAGCTTCGCCGGCTATCTCGTTCCAAAACCACCTCGCCTCCGAGTTTGTAAAAAGCGTCCACGCTTTACCCACTTTGCCAGCCCGGGCGGTACGGCCTACGCGGTGGACGTACGAAGCCACGCTCGAAGGCATATCGTAATTAATGACGTGATCGAGGGAGGGTAGATCTATGCCGCGGGCGACGAGGTCGGACGCGACGAGGGTACGTAATTTTCCAGCTAAGAAGGATCGGATGGTTCGCCTCCGCGTTGCGTACGGCGTTGTCGAGGTAAGCGTGCCTATGCGGGGGCTTAGCGTTGGCGAAAGCAACGACAAAAGGCGCGAGAGGCGCAGAGCGGCCTCATTCGACTTCGTAAAGATTAGGATGCTAGGCACGGCCGATTCGGTGAGGTTGACACCAGGAGGCTTGAACGATACTTCCGAGCCTGAGTCAGGTTCTGAGTCGGAGCCAGACGACGAAGTTTCATCGTCTGATAGCTCCCGCCCAGCCCTATCGTGGTCCGGACGTCCTGTCAAGTACTCGCTACGGAGCAGGTCTAGGAGGAAGAGCGGCTTGAGGTTGGGGTCACCCACCTTGACAGCCGCTTCTTGGAGGGAGTCGGGGAGCGTAAGATCAGCTCGGCTTACCGCCGCCTTGGTCTCGGAATTCCCCGAACCCTCGAGCATGACCAGCGTCGGCCGACGAAGCTTCAGCCCCTCCAGGCGATCGAGATCTCTCGTCATCGTGGCGCTGAGGACTACCTTCCGGACCCCCGACAAGTTGGATTGCTTAAGATTCCGTAAGCCCATGTCGCCCGATTGTAGCAGAGGAATGATCACGCCAAGCCACTGCTGGAAATTCTGACCGAGTAGTTTGTCGGCTTCGTCAACGACGAGCCAACGGACGAAATCCAAGGAAAACCCTGGGGTATATTTTATATGCTCTACCAGCCTGCCGGGGGTGCAAATGAGGACGTCGACCTTAGACTTGTAAGCGACTGCGTGTTCGGGTAAGGTCCTGATATTGTCTTCCCTTTTTTGAATGGCCGCTCTCTCCTCGTCTTCCGTATCGTAACTCTCATCGCCCTCCGTGCCAGAACCGTATCCACCCTTGGACGCAATCCTCCTGTTGCGTTCGGCGTAGGACTCGGGGTCGTATTGCTCTTCCCTCTCGACGAGGGCCGTCTGCTCTTGGTCAACGGATTGGCTGCCCATTGCGATGCCGATGCGGACTCTCCTCCTAATGCCGTTGAGAGCGAATACGCCCGCACACTGTTCGCACACCAGCTGAACCTGCTTAACGAGCTCTCGTGTCGGAAGGACGATCACGGCGCGAAGTCTTGTGAGGTGACGATTACCGTAGCTCAAATCCCGAATCAGGGGTAGAGTATAAGCTAGGGTCTTTCCCGAGCCAGTCGCGGCGGAGACCAGAATATCGCCGTGCATCTTCTTATCGTGATGAGGGAGAAGCAGCGGGATCACGGCGGTCTGTATGGCGAACGCCTGCTCATACCCATTCGCAGCCAGCCTCTCGGCGACTTCCGGAGTAATTCCTAGATCCGGAGAAAGTCCTAGGTCCGTAAAGGACTTGACAGACTGAGGGGAAACGCGGACCGGCCTCGCCAACCACAGCGGCAGCGTTTCATACATCGGCTTCATGGTATCGGGGACGGCGGGCCGAGGCTGGGGTAGCGGTTGGAGTCCGTGAACTTCGGCTGCGTCCGCGTCCGCGTCCACGTCCACATCAACGCCCACGTTCGTAGTCGCATCGCCGACCCCCATCTCCGTACGACCATCACCGTCGGGCGTGTCTCGTGTCGTTACATTTTCGTCGTGGTTCTTCACTAACTGCGGTGGGAATGCTCGTATCGACTTCGCCGCTTTCTCTAACACCGTCCGGTGCCGCACTGGGGTTTCTTCTACCACATCGCTCTGAATCCTAGGCGGATCCTCCCTTTTCGTTTTCTTTTTCCCCCTTTTCTCCCGAACCTGGCCAGCCGGATCCGGGAGGCCATCTAAAGCACTCTGATCTGTCGTACCCAAATTTATAGTCTCGTCCCGGATTGCCCCATCCTGGGTCGCTGGCAAAACGGGGGACTCGCCACGGGCTGATTCACCTGGATCCTCCGCGCTAGGCTGCGGTCCCCGTTTGGACGTTTTCGAACTCTCCGCCTTTCTTTTCAGCTTCGGAGCGCTGCGGTCGCTCTCCGTCAGCTTCGCTTTCTTCTTCGGGGGTTCCTTGTCATCGTTATTTTGCTCAAAACGGACGTGGTGGGAGGGTTGGCCATAACCAGATTGGCTGGGAGAGCTCTTCGAAGGTGGAATATATCTGGCATAAGAAGTGGGTTGCGGTTTCGCTGGGGGGCTCAGAGGCGGTTTAACGACCTGCTGCACGTCTAGACTCTGAGCAGGTCCTCTGGGAGGAGGGATGTATCTAGCATACATAGGTGCTCGCTGTAGGCCTAAAGTGCATCAGAAGTGCATTAGAAGCGCATCGGAATCAGGGACGAAAATCTAAGCGCGTAGAGTGCAATTCTTCAAGGTGATGAATTGAAAGTCTAATGCGATACTGCGTGGGATATTAATTCTGCCGCCGCATGGAAATATAAAAACTTGACCGCCTTCTAATTTAGGTACTTACTTACCCGGTACATATATGGTATGTACAGTACATCTGCCAGTTCTTTGTCGCGGTACCTGCATATCTCTTATCGATTGTGCTTAGAACCTACCGATCCGCTTCTCCTCCTCGTTACACTCCAGAAAGTTACGATAACTTCCGCTTCGACCAACCACATCGAAACCATAGCAGAAGCACCAGACTCGGTACCTATCTAGATACCTACCTACCTACTTACCTAGGTATCCATCGGTGTATCTGATGACCGAGAACAGCGATCACCACATACGACAGCAACCGTCGCAATACCCCCTACCCATCGTGGAGGACCTTGATAATCCTCGAACATGACTCGGAATTCTCCTCGATACTCCATCCACCACCCGCCACGATGCCGCACCGAACGTACAACATCGCTATGGTTAGCGATTTCTTCTTCCCCCAGCCTGGAGGTATCGAGAGCCACATCTACCAGCTCGCCACCAAGTTAGTCGATCGGGGGCATAAGGTCATCGTGATAACCCATGCCTACGAGGACCGGAAGGGTGTCCGCTACCTAACCAACGGCATCAAGGTCTTCCACGTTCCCTTCGCCGTCATCTACCGATCCGCTACGTTCCCCACCGTCTTCTCCTTCTTCCCCCTATTCCGAAATATCATCATCCGAGAACGGATCGAGATCGTCCACGGCCACGCCAGCCTGAGCAGCCTCTGCCAGGAGGCCATGTTGCACGCCAGGACGATGGGGTTGCGAACCGTCTTTACGGACCATTCGCTATTCGGTTTCGCTGACGCCGCGAGCATCTTGACCAACAAGCTGTTGAAGTTTACGTTGAGCGACGTCGACCACGTAATCTGTGTCAGCAATACATGGTATCTACTCTTCTTTCCCCCCCTCCCTTCCCCTCTCCCCGCCTCGAACTTTACGCTGACATCTTCCGAACCTAAGCAAGGAAAACACCGTCCTTAGAGCGGCCCTGGATCCCCTCATGGTCTCCGTCATCCCCAACGCCGTCGTCTCCGAGAACTTCAAGCCCTTACCCCGTCCGGATCCCGCGAGCATGACGTTCGTCCAGCACCCCTTGCCGGCGCACCCCCTCGGCCCCAACGACACCCTCACGATCGTGGTCATCAGCCGCCTCTTCTACAACAAGGGGACCGATCTCTTGACAGCGGCCATCCCGCGGATCCTCGAGAACCACCCGAACACGCGCTTCGTCGTCGCCGGCTCCGGGCCTAAGGCTATCGAGATGGAGCAGATGATCGAACAGAACGTCCTGCAGGACAAAGTCGAGATGCTGGGGCCCGTGCGGCACGAGAATGTGCGGGACGTGATGGTGAGGGGCCACATCTACCTGCACCCCAGCCTGACCGAAGCTTTCGGCACCGTCATCGTCGAAGCCGCCAGCTGCGGCTTGTACGTGGTCTGCACGGCCGTCGGCGGCATCCCCGAGGTGCTCCCCTCGCACATGACCGTTTTCGCAAAGCCCGAAGAGGACGACCTGGTCGCGGCCACCGGGAGGGCCATCGCCGCCCTCCGCGCCAACAAGGTCCGCACTGAGAAGTTCCACGAGCAGGTCAAGGCCATGTACTCGTGGACGAACGTAGCGAAGCGCACCGAGCGCGTATACCGGGGCATCTCAGGCGACATCACCGAGGCCGAATTCTACGGCTTCGACGTAAACCACGACCCGCATTGGCACGCAACCCGCGGCCGGAACTTTGCCCTCATCGACCGGCTCAAGCGCTACTACGGTTGCGGCGTCTGGGCCGGCAAGCTTTTCTGCCTGTGCGTCATCATCGACTATCTGATCTTTGTTCTCTGCGAGTGGTTCTGGCCTAGGGACCAGATCGACATCGCCCGGGATTGGCCGCGGAAGCAGTTCGACTCCGGCAGAGACGACAACGACTAGGGGACACGACGCTAAGGACGTCTAAATATGATTTTACTGTTCAGCGATCTCAGTACCTGGATTATAGACAACGATACCCATATTATATATTTGAATTTCTACCGCCTTCACCTCGTCGCGTCTTCCTTCTCTCTGTCGGGCCTTGCCGTTTGCGCCTCTTCCCCCTTCCCTTTTACTTTTTCTTCTCGCGAGGAGACACACAAAAGTATATGTACCTAGGTATGCGTGTGCTGGTCAGAGTAGCGGTGCTCTACAGAAAGATAGGGCTTCGAATGCCCCTACCCAGAACCGCCAGGAAGCTTAGTAATGTTCTAACACCACCCATCTACATTTTGTCCAGCTGTGTCGTCGCGACATATCGACCCCAGGAGATGTTTCCCCGAAACCCTGGTTATCAACATTTAAAAGAGACTAACCCTCTCATATAACGACCAAGTTATTCCCCAGCTTAGCCTTTACTCGCCAGAGTAATAGTTAATACTTGGCCCGTGTACCTGGATATGTGCCGAGTAGGTCACGCTCTTACCGACACCTACGCCGGGTACGGGTACGCTTTGATTCGGTTTCGATTAACAAAGGAGGTATATCCTCCAGTTAGGTACGCAGTCAGTAGAGTACATACCTACGTAGTTGTATGTATTGTGTATTTCTTTCGATTTCCCGTTCGGCTCAGCATCCATTTCATCGCACCCAGCATGCCCGACAGCAACATTTCGGACATCGTATTACGTGATATATGATTAGTGACTTCATCCGGCGGCTAGAGCAGCCCTGAGATCGCGAACGTCGATTCAAATCAGCCTTGCCGATATAATCAGCACGGCCTACTGGTCCAAGTCATCACCGTCGCCTTCGCCATATCCTCGTTTTACTTACGGCCGCGGAACTCCACGTCTCTCCAGAAACTGTACGATATCAGCTAGAAAGTTACACAAATAAAGCACTTGACTGTAATCGCAATATTCTTCAATACTAATATTGACCAGCTGGCAAAACGATTCGCGAAACAGCATTACACCCCTCACTGTACGGTCACACCGGTTTCCGTAGTTTGCTGCCCAAGCCTAACAGTAAAATATATTAATCTGAGATGTGACCAGCCACTATTATCTCTATATTCCATGGTACTGTTAATTAGGAGGCGAATATTACGAAACTGTTATTTTCGTAAAACTATTAACAACCAGACCCCTAAATCATCAACCTGAATATCGTCTGCCAAGCTCCCAACGCAACGTTCATCCGTCGCTTGAGATTCTACCTCCATTGCTGTTCTCTCTAGCCGTTCCCGTGAAGCGAACTCTCTTCAATAGCATCTACAACCGCTCTAAGAACAAGGACGGAGAAAGGAGTCAATATGGCTGGTATTAATTCGATTTTGCTGAAATGAAACTCCGTTCAAATTCACTTACATCTTACAACTCTCCAGGTATCATCTTCGCCGTGGCCGCATTTCTAATAAGCTCCTTAAAGGAAGCCCGGATGAGCGCCGCTCTAGAAAGGGATAGGCATCGCGCTCAAGAAGAGGCCCAAGAAGTAGCCAGACAGGATGCGGAACGCAGAGCCCTAGAGGCTCGCCACGCCGAGAAACAGGAGCGCCTAGCCCGGGAAGAAGCAGAACACGAGGTCGAGGAATCCCGCCGAGCCTTAGAGCAAGAACGCCTCGCAAGAGAGGAAGCAGAACGTAGAGAAAGGCTAGAGCGAGGTCTGAGGGAACTGTAAGTCCGTCGTATACCTATCGTCCTCTTACAGGGTCTGAGTCTCCCATTATCCCCTTTCGTCCCATTTCGTGGCGTCTTCACATACAATCATCTTCCTTTTCGTGATCTTAGTTCCTCAGCGTTGGACGTGGAGGATGGGGGATTACGACGACACATACTGACCATGAGGGCCACAGCGGTATCCCGTTAGAGCGTGATCTCAGCGATACCGACATCGAAAATGCCAGGGCCGAGGCTGGATACGAGGAAGGACGCATAAATATCGTTCTCGTCGGAAATCGCGGTATGGGGAAGTCTACCCTAATCAACGCACTACGCGGTCTGACGCCCGGTGACCCGACGCTGGCAGAAGTAGGCGAGGTTGAGACAACTTCCAAGCGAGATAAATACAGAGATAACCTGCATGAGAACATAGTCTGGTACGACGTTCCAGGGGCAGGCACCGACAGAATAACGGCCTGGAAGTATTACTACGACCATAGCCTCTTCATCTTCGACAAGATCGTGCTAGTCCACGATACGACACTGACCGAAGTACGTATCACCCGCACCATATAAATTCAGCCGGGGAGAGGGGGCATCTACTAACTCGTCGGATAGTCGGACCTGCGGATTCTGAGACTCTGCAAATATAGAAAACAAGAATGCGTCGTCGTACGCTCCAAAGCAGATATGCACATCAGGAACCGTAAGAGGAGGATGAGAGAAAGCGTCGACGTAGCACGCGAAGGCTACATCAGCGCCGTCCGGGCAGACACCGTCGCCTATAACGCGAGGAACGAGACAGGCTTAGCCGAGGAATTAGCCGTGTCTGTAACCGATTACATCGTTTCCGAAATGGGTGTTCTCCAACTCGTCAATGGTTCTCCGCCACCCGAAGACCCATACGAGCGAGTCATCGACGAGGCTTTGTTTCTGGAGAGGTTAGGCCTCTTGGGATCCCCTTAAAGCTTAGGAAGGGGGCTTTGATTTCCGGCATTATCTAATCATACGCGGTAAAGCTTTGCATCTTACGAAATTAATTCAGGGGGAATGGGGACAGGGCAACGATCACGATGATAATTATGATAGTGTTTCCCTAGGTTGGGACTTTATCTTTGCGGTGTTGGTTTAGGGGAATATGCATGGGCAACGTACGCAAGCCCCTCTCTTCATAGTAATTATTACCTGAGCTACCTCGTGTCTCCAAGGTACTTATCTACGATTATATTGAATAGAATATGAAATTCATAGCCGTACACCACCACAAATAAGATTCCCAGCACGTAACCCCGCCACGAGGTCCTCCCAATCAGACTAGTAGCATATGAACGCCTCTCTATCTAGCAATATTAGCAAGTCTTTTAGAATCACTCTTAGTCAATAGACTGACCTCGGAGCGACATTGTCGGACGAGTAAGGCCGTAACGGAACGTGTCCTAGATAATTCGTATCCGGGAGAAAAAAAGATTTCCCGTTCAGACCGAAAAAAGACCTAAGTAGCCGGATATCTTATGATTTAAAGCCACCGTCCCCTAGTAGATCAGCACATTTATGATATAACAGACAATGAACTCATTAAGTTAAGGAGATCCTTGTCTAGGTAATTACCTGCGTACCTAGTCAAGTACCTTAGTCCATTGTTATGCTAACGACAAATCCGGGCTTACAACCAACAGGAACTTTTGATCCAATTCTGCCGCAATGGGATTGCTTAGTTACACGCGAGAACAATGACGAGAGCCGGGCGGCTCCCAATTAAAATACAAGATTGGGCCTGTTTACCCAGCCACAACACTAAAGATTATTTTCGTGCATTACCTATACACTAAGCGCCAAGATGAGCGAGGAAAGAATTCGCCGGAACATCGAGAAAGATGCCCAAGCGCTCAAGGAGTGCTTCTCCAACGACAATCGTTTCGTGTATGGCCGCATGATCGCCAACGGGACCTACGGGTCCGCTCACCGCGTGCAGTACATAGACAGGGAGAGGCCGGGCATAACCCAATTCATAGTTAAAAAGTCTTTGCCAGGTAAGGTTGCCGAGGAAGCCATGAGGAACGAAAGAGAATATATCATGGTAAGTCGCCGAAGAAATCATGAGGGAAGGCTAAAAAAGTTTGACCCGACGCAAACATGTAGAGATTGCGAGGTGCTATGCACATAGTCCAGATCGTCGACATCCGAGACAATCCTTTGCAGAAATACAACTTGGGCGGGGAGTGGATCATCTTAGAATGGATAGAGAACGGCACCCTGGGGAATTTCATCCTCAACGCTGTAGAGCTAGGGATAACGCGGTTGCCGAACCGTCTGCTCTGGAGGTTTTTCTTATGTAGTAAGTCGTTGATAATTCCACATTCGTCCAGGAACTTGGTCGATTAAACCCCCCGACTGTCCCCTACCTGGCATAGAAACTCTGCAGGTAATTGCTCTTATCCGGCTAACAGGCGTACCTATAGTGATAAGAGCTTGTTGCGGCATGGCTGTAAGTAGTAGTAGCAGCGGCAGCAGGGACTAGCGTTTGTTGCTTTCGACCGCCTCTTCCTCCGGCTTCTCCCTAACCCTTAACGTCTTCGTATCCGCCGACACTTTAACCTTCCACTCCACTATACCTTGGTCCAACGTCAACATTTACACGCATATCTCGCTATACTCGGCGGCTAGGGTTCAGTTCTGTTCATTACTGATTTGTTTTTTATCACCTATACTTAGTGGCCAAGGAATCGTACCGACGGCTTGGTGGAGCTCGAAGTCCCAATTCCATTAACACCAGCTGGAGAATTAGAACACGCCGACCTCCACGACGGGAATGGTATGTGCTCTAGGGATCCCCGGAGAAACTACATCAATGCAGAAAACTGACGGTCTTACCTCAACCAAGTCCTTCTAGGAGAGTTTATACCGTACGGCGAACATGATATCACCCCGATACTAAAGGTTATCGACTTTGGTCAAGCGTATAACTGGGATTACGGACATGGTCAGAAATGGGCCGTACCAGCCAACGTCTTCCAAGTCGGAAAGGTAACGACACACCTACCTACACCAGTATCTGCCAACACTCTGGGTAGATAATGTTCAAGACAAACTAATGATTTAGCAGCTCATGGCCGCTTTAATCTGCATGAATATGCGCATATTACATAAATTGCCCGACGGCAACACCACGAACTTCAAGATGGTCGGTGAGGTTATCGAAACATGGGGCCACGCATTATACCATCTCGATGGCAGCGTAGCGAACCAAGCTGACGAATGGCTGGTAACGCTCGTTGCTGCATGTTTAGCGGTAGACGCAGAGAAACGGCCAACTTTGCAAGATTTAACCACTCACCTGCCTTACGCAATACTTAACAGACACCAATTGTTCTATAATGATCATTTCGAAAGCAACGAGTCCGTAAAAGGAATTTGTCAAGAAATCCTTTTCCACGCACCGTGCTAAAAAACTTAATAACGAAAAAAAGTATAAAATTTATTTTTATATTATTAAAATTTTATATAGTAATAGTTACCTTTCGAAAATAATGTAAATTAATTTTTAAATATATATTATATGCGTCGATTTTATACGAATTAAAAGTCACTTTTCCAAAAATAGGGTTAGGGTTAGGGTTAGGTTAGGGTTAGGGTTAGGGTTAGGGTTAGGGTTAGGTTAGGTTAGGGTTAGGGTTAGGTTAGGTTAGGTTAGGTTAGGTTAGGTTAGGTTAGGTTAGGTTAGGTTAGGTTAGGTTAGGTTAGGTTAGGCTAGGGTTAGGTTAGGGTTAGGCTT